>VOMN01123786.1:0-18364 GCA_014899125.1 Orchestia grillus
GAGGGTTGGACCGCCATAGTTAGCGTAAAACCAATCGCTACAAGAGTCCTAATGGCTAGGTATGCTATGGTGCTCTAGTGGCCAAGTGTACTACGGAAATCTAGTTGCCAAGTATACTACGGTGACTTAGAACCATAGTATATTATGGTAACCTGGTGGCTTAGCGTACTATGGCGACCAAGTGTTCAAGGATGTCATTGAGATGTAGTGATCAAGTCAACGATGAAGACCTAGTGGTTGGGAGTACCTTGAAATCCATGATACTAGAAGTTTTTATGAAAGTGTAAATATCTAAATATCACTACAATTACATAAGTTGTGCTTCAACACGATCATCGCAATTTGATAAAAAATAAGACTATTCTAAAAGAGTTGATGTCCAGTACGTATAACACATTGTGTTTTAATTTCTTTTGAATCTTGATAAAAACACGTAAGTATTGTGAATATTGTAAAATTCTAGCTTTCTGTCTCAAAAGAAATACTTTGTGACTCCAAGAAAATCCGACAGCTCAATCGAAAGTAGAACCTGCAATCTCTCCACAAGAAGTCGTTGACAAGGTTGTTCACTGCGCTATGAATAGGCTTCGACGATTTAAAATGCAAAATAGTTTATGATTATATTGAGAAACTAGTTTAAAACCTAAAGTAAATAGTACTTCCCTTAGGAATATAAAATATTTAATGAAGAACACACCACCGTATATTCCAAAAATTCGAGTTATAGCTCAATCTTTACAGCATGTAGTACGTTCACAGCAGTAACTTAGAGCTTCGTCCAATTTAAATCTTTATTTACGCTCTGCTGTTTCTGAGAAAAACACCTTTGTTTTCTTAAATGTTTTTGCTCGTATTTGCAAATGTTCCTTTTTTATGTGTTGGCCAATTGGGAGAATTACGGTTTATTAGTACTCCTACCTATAACATGTTGAATTCTACATGTAATAAATTTATTAAAAAGTTGTGCAAATACCTTTGTCTTGTTCTAAATTTGGTATTGTCTCTGTCAACTGTCATTGTGGAGCTTTACAGTCTTCTATCAATTTTGATCCTGAAGGTTAGACTTTTGAAAATCATCACCATTGTTAAGCCTAATTACGAACCCGCAAAACCAATCTTATTGGATATTATTGAATATTTTCTCCTAATTGTTTCTCTGAAACCAAAATATCTTGTGTATCATTAAAAGCATTGATGTATTATTTACAAAATTTTGTACAGCTACAACACTCCATAATTTAGAAAAATCAAATCTAATAGGTCTACACTACTCTAAAGTTCTTCAAAAAATATCTGAATCAGAAGTGCTGATTTGAGCATGTAATAAAGGTGCTTGTATTCTACAAGAATTGACATCTCAACAAGATCTTTAAATGACCATGTCACCATTAAAATACAGCAGATGGGAGATATTTTTCTAGTCAAATCTGAATATTTGAATTACTCTATAAGATGTGCTTTAGGTTCCAATCTCTCATGATGCAATTATAAAAATAAATTTTCCTAACTGGAAGATTTATGCAACTTTGGTTATTGTTTAAATATTTTTAGAATGACAAAATTACTTATAGTGAAGTAGAGCAAACTTAATGAATTGTGATTCATAATAGTTATGAAGATCTCAGATGTTTTTTTTGCATGACTTATTCATAGCCATGGGACCCAAAAGCTATAGTAGGTATTCAGTATCATTAAATGTAGGTAACTTTCACATATTGACTGTCATTGAAAAACTTTTTTGGATTTAATAATATAATTTTTTAGTATAATATAATTTAAGCAATCTTTAACTGCAAATGTGTTGCAAATAAAATACTTTAAAATTAAAAGCACACATGTTTTAGATGCTAATTCTTAATTTCTATTGTTTTTACCTACAAAAAGACTAGTTTACTCTTTAAATACAAATCTCCAAAACATAACATTATTTAACAAATTAAGTTAAGCCAAACAGCAGTCCTACTATATGTTTGGCAAAATTTTTTGTTATTGATCATAATCTATTTGTACTTCATGTTTCAAATTTTGTTTTCTTCATTTTTATTTTTAAAATCTTTCCATTTTGAAAGAAATTGTAGTTAATTTTAACTTCAAAGCTACCAGTTCAGAAATTTTGGCTACTCTGACATCTTTTGCATTCCAAAACAGTAATTACCAAAGGCTTATTAGGTTTATCAAGATAAAGTTAAGAAAGGTTCTTTAACTAATAGAAGAAGGACCACAATTGTAGTACATCAAACTTGCCATGAAATAGTCATCTCAAAATATATCAATTTGCATCTGGTTTCATATTCATATCTGGGATAAACAGGTGCAAATACACTAGAAAATTTACATATATGTTTATGTGATAGTGGTCCTAATGTAAAAATTAACCAATATTATTTAAGATTATTCCTAGTTCTCTTATAACTCATAATTACTAGTTTACTACTTCTTTATAACTTTGTTTTTCTAGAGTTATGATTGGTTATTCTCCTTCTTAAACTTTTTAATTGAGTTGCATCAATTTGTTTAGTAGTAGGAAATCTAACTCCGAGTATAAAAAGAAGCATAATTGTTGCTATAAAACAAAGAAAATTTTAAGTGCATAAAGATCACATCCCAAATAGCCCCATTTTTTGAGGTATCTTAGGACACTTGCAAAAAAGTTCAAAAAATATGCTTTAGAGTAATTTTTTTATTAAGCCATGCAGGTGGCCTTAGTAATGAATGAAATTGACTGCTGAAATGGACAATGTTTTTAACCTCTTAAATTTTTTCAAATCTTGGATATTACACGAGTGTGTGAGGCCATTTTTCTGCTTGGTAGGAGTGGGTTGGGTGCAGTTCATGTGTTGTTGACAGCTTTTCAACTGTAGAGAATCTGCCTTAAAAAGTGTTGTGTATGAGTGATGGTCAAAATTTAAATGCAATAATGTTAGATCAAAGACATTGGTTTAATATCTGGGCCAGCTTTCTACATCTAGAACTGATGAAGTGAAAACATGGAAAAATAGTTATTTATAGAAAATATGCTTGAATTATTATGTGAGCTTATTTGTCTATAAAACTACTGTTCAGAACTATTTCTCATGCATTTTTTATCATTGCAATTAATAAAAATCAACTAGAACATTTTACATGAGATATGCTTTGTTACCCTGGTAAGATGTCTCAAGGCTTATACATAGAACTGGCTATTGGCAATTTTTTTTTAAGAGATGTAGATAATTTCTGAAAGTGGGGTTCTACAGCTAGCATCCATTTATGTACAATATCAAAATCTGTGGCTATTTACCTTGTAGATTTTTCTCTCAGACCTCAGTGAATTAATTCTAAAAAAATTGAAATATCTGTAGCTTTTGTTAGGATATTTTTTTAGTTCTTGAATTATTTGATTTAAATGGTTACTACTCTAAATATTTATTTAAAATGTTGAATTTGATAACCCAAATTTTAGAACTGAGAAATTTCAAATATTTTTGGCACTACAGTCCTCAGTGTGCAGAGTGGACCACTTGTTCTGAGTAATGATAGTTCAAGTATAGCTTTTTCTGGGGCATTTTATAAAGTGTGTGAGAACAAAGTCATTGCAAGGGCTTTAATTATTGTGTTTCATGTCCCTTTAATGGGAAAGGTTGCTGCAGTGGATTTTGCAATCAGTGTATGAATAATAAAATTGTACCTGCTATTATTACTCCTTCACTCATTTGTGTGATACATTTCCTGTTTACTGTTAGTTTTCTCAGCTTTAGTTAGTCTTTCATGGCTTTTATCTTTTGTACTTGTTATGCTGCTTTCCATTTTCATGCCTTCTTCTGTGATTATTCTTTATCTTTTCTTCTGGTTCCTTCTTGACTTTCTATTTCTATGCACATGGAATCTTTTATAGGGACACACTGGTGGATGGATTCCACATTTTCCAAAGTCCATACTGAATGGATGATAATCTTTTTTTTTCTTTTTTTCTCTCTTTGGATCTTATTTTGCTTTAAAGTAACTAATGATCTAATCTATGATCTTAATCCTTTACTCCTTTGAGTATTGGTCTCTCTGTTGTTGCTAGGTATTGGTCTGTCTGTTGTTGCTAGGTTATGCTCCTACAGAGTTTCCCTTTGTTAAATTATAATTTATCCTTTTAACGGTAGCAAATTTAATGCATCTTTTTTATGTTTTTTTTATATTATAAATAAGGGTTGAAATGTCGCAAATATTCATTTCAACAAATCTTTGTAGTTTTTCTGTTGCATGTATAATATGAGAAAATGTCAATTATATTTGTACATTATTATTTCTTATACATATATACATAAGTTGGTTGCATAATGCCTGAAATTATTGAAGCTATTTTTAAGAATCATTTTCTATGAACTTCATTCTCCACCCTGGCTATTTTATCTGCATTGAGATCACTGTCATCATTTATATTCCAATTTGATTTCACTTTATTATAAGGGGCAACTTACAATTTTTTGATTAAGTATTTTCCTCATTCCAGACTCTGTCCTTATGTTGGAGAAAAACAAAATAATTCAAGACACCTAAATACATATACTAGGGCATAATATGCAACACAATGCAATGTTGCATTCATAAAAATAGGAGTCCCTCATTCAAACACCATGCCATGCTCAGCCTGGCTGCAAGCGCTCCAGTGCTGTGCAGAGCTGTGCGGGTCTTGGTGCTCCTGCTGTGCACAATCGTCGACTCCTCAGTGGAGGCGGGGCCTCCCAGGGCGTGCAACAGAACCAGGGCCGTGCTGGGTGGCTCGTATGGAAAGTTCGGTGACGGGCCTGGGGAATATCCCCATGCTTCTCATTGTCAGTGGCTCATTGAAGGTAACTTCAACTTCTCCCCAAAGTTTCGAGGCTGCTTGACTGGCTCAACAATTTAAATTATTAGTTGCCAAGTCTTGTTCTGCTCTCTCAAATCTAATTATGAAAACAGGTCTTCAATGTTTTTTCTTTTCATTTATTTTTGGCAATTGTTTTCAGCTACTAGCCCTTGTTTTTATTTGACATTTGAGTCCTGTATAGTGTGTAATGGGAGCCTTATTTAATGTGTACATTAGAATAACTTCCCATAAGTTAAGCTCAAATTTTACATGAGTTCTTTTAAGGCTTAAAGGGTTTTAGAAAATGTGTTGGGTGTCTAATGAAATGGATCCAAACTTGAGCTTCTATTCAAACTAGACAAAGTTTGTCAGCTTGCAGGGTTAAGAAAGGCTCTTAATTTGCCAGAAGCTTTGCTGTGCCTACTCCAAGTTATTCTGCACACTTGCTTTGTCCTTTGTTAGCTGTGAAGAAAGTTATTTTGTAATTCTATGGTTACTGTTATGCCTCTTTAAGGTTTTATTTTTGAATTTGTGCATTTCCAGTTTAATTGGTCATCAAATTTCTTATCAGTTAGTATATCTAACATTCTTTGAATAGAATAGAACTATCATTTTCAATGATTTATCTGCTATGTATAGTCATACATAATTCAAAGGTAAGTAAGTCAGTCTTGTGTGACTGGTTATGTCCAAGGTAATTTAGCTCACAACTTTCTTAGTTATGGAACCATAGGAGACATAGTGTATGTTCATGAAGCTTTATTAAAAATTTGAAACTTCATGTCCTTACCTTTCAGTATTTTGGAAAATTGGTGAATTGAATTTTTCACTTCATATTATACATTGGTACTTTGTAACCAGATGTGCTAGAAATTTTACATGTGAAAATTGGGTAAAAAGTGTCAACTTATTAACACGACCAGTGTTGCGTAATTGTTTACTAGTGCACCAACACTCAGTTTATTTGGGGTTATAGAAAACTCTCGTACATAAATTATATTAGTTGAATAAAACCATTATGCTGAGTAAAAAACAAGAGCAAGACTGATGGAAACAAGTCTAACTTCATAGCATGAAAGTGTTGCAGAATTAAATTCAGTACTCGTTATAGAACAGATTAGGCATATGCATTCATTCGCAGCAAACGTGTTGTTTCCTCTATTTCAGCTGAAAAGCCCGGTCAAATCATCACACTGAACTTCTCGACGCTGGCCACGGAGTGCTCCTATGACCACGTGTATGTGTACGATGGGGACACGTACGACAGTCCCCTGCTGGGGGTGTTCTCAGGGCACAACTTCCCTGCGCCCGTGACTGCAATGTCAGGCAGGATGCTGGTCATGCTCTACTCGGACACCAATTACGCCCTCGAGGGATTTGAAGCCGAGTATTTCGTAACTGGTGAGTTCACTCAAATTCCCATGAATTGGCCACTCAAATTTTCCTTGATGTTTTCCAGTGTTTCCCATATTCACATATATTAATTTGAGTAAACTTTTCTATAATTTTTTCTTATTTGTGTTTGCATGACATTGTGTACATGTCTTGAAACATGCTGGTTTTTCTTGTCCAGTTCTGTTTTTCTATGCATTTTTTCCTATTCTTATTTTGTGTGGAATGCTTGCATTCTGTGAATATTACAACATATTCCAGGTCCATGAATGATGTTCTAAAAGCCAACCCGGTTGATTAAAAAGTCAAACTTAATGATACTAATAGTATATTTCTGCTCCAACTGGTTAATCAATCATTTGTTTTGTTCAAGTTATAACTTGAGCTGAAGTCATTAAAATTCGAAGTTAAGAAATAAAATTGAAGCCAAGTTAAAATTGAAAAATAACTCAGTCCTTCCTGCCGATTATGTCTATACATACTTGGGAGGGGCAATGTGCTTGGTCGAGATATCATTCATAGAGTGGGTAACCAGGGTAAAGTGGCATATCAATTTTATTTTTAACTTCCATATGTACAAACTCCGGGTCAGTTTACTGCTGCTGTGCTCACAGTCGCGTATGTGTACTTGGGATTAGCCATGTGCTTGGTCTTGTTCTCATCAGTGTAGACTGAGCAACCAGAGCTAAGCTGCAAATATTTTTTGAAGAAACTCTGAGAGTGTCCTCTGTTGCGGTCTCCTAAGGTCATGTATGTACAAAGAAGGAGCCATGTGTCTGGTTGCGGTCGTGCTAACGTAGGGTGCCTAAATAGACTGAGATACCAATTTTAATCTTTATTTTTTAACGCCCAAACTGATGGGATCAGCTGTTGCTGTCCTCTTGGCTAGGTAGATGAAGAAGAAAGAAGCCTTATGCCCGTTGGTATTGGCACCTGCGCAGGGTGGACAACTAGATCAGGATGGCTGTATTTATTTGGGACCTTCTTTCTGTACACACTCATAGGGCGTCCGCTGCTGCGGTTTTCTGGTTTAAGTATACGTTTGTTGAAAGGAGGAGTTGCGAATCCGATCATAGTCGCTCCAGTGTAGGGTACGACTTCAAAAAGTGATGGCAATTTTATTTTTTCTCACTAAACTGAATGCTTGTTAACGTTTTTTTTTCGATAAACTGATGGCTTGCAAGGGTAATCTATATTTTCTTTGTGTACGAGCCCAAGCCTAAATGTGTGGGTAGGAATTAAAACATTTTCTGGGGTTAAAAGGTGACTTGAGCTAGAGCGCTATGACCGACAGTTGCGATGGCAGACCGCGGACGAAGAGATGAGGTCAGGGCAACAGCACTGGCTTATGTAGCTTGCAGGAACTGACTGGCTCAGTGTTGCTGTCGTAAAACAGAAATTTTCCAGAATCAAAATTTCTTGAGAATCCAAATTTTTTGAGAACTGAAATTTCTCCACATTCACAACACTTATGTTCACTCACTTCAGGCATGTGACAAGACACTCGTGATATAAGAAGCACGTCTGAATCGAACAGAAAAATACAATACGCATGCTTGTGCCTTTTTACAGAAATATTGAGTAGGGAAAAAACTATATAATTTATTTTGCCTACAATTTACAGTTCATCATGGGTATCAATTGTTCATGACCAGTGCTTTAAAATGCTAGCATTTTGTGGCTCTAATTTTGCAAATCTATTAGTTTTGACTGGCTCTGAACGATTTCCTTACTATAAAATTCACAGTAGCTCTGATAGAAATTGCGAATGATTGCATAGTTAATTATACGAGGTAACATTCCATTAACTGTTTGCCCTGTTGCAGACTGCCCTCTGAACTGTTCCTCTCGCGGCTTCTGTGGGGACGACCACGAGTGCATATGTGACGACCTGCACTACGGCCTGGGTTGCGAGCTGTCCCGATGTCCGAACAACTGCCACGCTTCCATGGGCAACGGTCTCTGCTTCCATCCTCCCATCCTAGCTGTGCATTATCCTCCAGATCCTTTCTGCGTGTGCGAAACTGGCTACTTCGGGGAGAGCTGCTCGTTGGGTTACTCGCTCGGTCCTTCGCGTGAAAAAAGCTGGTCTTCCGTGGGGGCGCGGCCCGGGCCTACGTATTACGTTGATGAGGTTGGGGACAAGTGGCATTGGCTGTCGCGGGAAAGTCGGGTCCCTGGCCAAGCGTTTACGCCCCGCACTAGTCATGGCATCGCCTACATCCCTCAGCTCGAGAGATTGTACATATTTGGGGGCTATGACCTCAACTCCGTGCTCGGGGACCTTGTTGTTTATGACATCAAGAACGGGACGTGGTTGTCTATTGGCGATAAGAAGAGCCAAGAAATCAACAAGCTGAGGCAAGAGTCGAGGCGGATTGCGCGGTTGCTTCATTTCTCAAGCCCTTTCTTGAATGAAAACAAAGTGTTTGACAACCCCACCGCCGAAAGCGTCCATCAATTTGACGATTATTATTTGCCTGTGGTCCCTTTGAGGACAGAGGACATGTCAGAGCAGGCACTGAGCGGCATGCAGCCAGCACACCCATTTGTGGCTCAGGAGCTTCAGAGTTCTCGAAGTTTCCAATTCGAGACAGGCAGTGGGCACAACAAGGCTTGGACTGGCCTCAACTCCACAGCTGACAGAGGGAGTCCCGGCAAAAGTTTTGGATTGAGGAACGAAGCTGAAAGTTTTGGTGCCTATAAGAATTTGGTTAACTACAATGATGAGCTTTCCAGGTTTGATCGTCAGAACGACGGAGCTGTTCATGCAAGAGACTTGGATTCTGTTGCTATGGATGCCACGTCCCTCAAAGCCTCCATTGATAAATTTAATAAGAATAAACTCGGCAATTTGGATGACATAGCTGGCAAAAGAAGGAGTGCAAAATTTAGTGATAGAGGTGTAAGCCCTTTTGATGACGGATTTTCCAGCTCGTTTAATGACGACTTTGATGCCTTTATCCTAAAGAGGGACAGAATAGAATTGGAGAATCGTCTGAGGAATCCAAACTTGGAAACCGTAAATCCTGATTTAATGGGTGCAAATGTTAACGTGGGATTTGATCCCGTGGATGAAAGAATTTATGCAGGCAGTCGATACGTTAAGAATCGGTTATTGGATCCAAGGAGAGGAGGCAAGAAACCGCGAATTGAGCGAAAAATTCAGAAACGGCGACGAAGGATGGTACCCCCTGAATCTGAGCTGAACCAGGCAACGTCTGCACCTGATACTGACCGAACCAGCCGTGCAGCACCCGCAGCTCGGTTTGGCCACGCCATGGCCACCTATGGGACCAACTTCGTCGTTTACGGGGGCAAGCTCGGCACCGGCAGAGTCGTCGCCCAGCTGTGGATGTACAACACCACGAGTGAAACTTGGTCCCTCCTCACCAATGGATCCCGTTTTGGGAGCTCCTCTCATCCCCCAGGCTTGATGTACTCGACTTTGACGTTCGTCCCCCCACATTGGCTGTACGTTTTTGGAGGCAATCTGCCCCATGGTGCCTTCTCAAACGCCATGTACCGCATCAACATGGCTGCTGAAAAGAAGACCTGGCAGAAGGTCGTGTACAGAGGCGGCAGTGAGCTGGATGCCCGCTTGGTAGGACACTCGACCATCTACCACAAGCGGTCGCATTCTCTCATCATTTACGGAGGCATTAGAGTCGACATCGCCCGATTTTCAAAGCTTTCTGACAGGCTCCTGAAGTTTGATCTGCACAACAGGTTTTGGTCTGAGCTGCGCTCTCCTCAAGACGCTTCCTCCAGGGACTCGAATGACACCAACCACGCTCCACTGGAGAGGGCCTTCCATACCGCCCTCGTAGCCGGTAAGCCTGGCGGTAATATTGTGTTGTGTCAAAGCTGAAAGTCAAGTGTATGCTCACATCTATTTGGGAGTGGAGGCTTGGGGAGATCGAATTATTCTTTCCAGGATGTCACGCATTACGGGTCATTGATGGGTGTTTATATTTTTGGCATGTCTCTGTTACATAAATTTAAATTTTTTTTGCTGGAGGAAGCGCAAATCATCTTTTGTAGTGATGTACAACTTATTCGTACAAAAATATCTGAGTTTTTACCCCTTAGTAATTAGAGATACGATTTAAAAAACGCATGTGACAAAATCACGAGTAACAACAAGTGGCACAAGTAACGCATTTGCGTGTTGCAGCGAAGTGTAACTTTGTTCACCTGTCCATTAGGGGTACATGCTTCATTGAAGTGTTGAAGTGTCTTTTTCGTTATTGTTTATTTTTTGTGCATGGTTTATCTTTCTATTCTTTTTTGAACTCTTCATTTGCTCGTGGTCTTTCTTTCCAATCTATTAATCTCTGTGATTTGCTTTCATAGTCTATTCCACTTGCTTATTCTGCCACATTTTTCATAAGTTATATGTCTTCGCTTTTAAAGATCTAAAAAATTCTCCTGGCTTTTTTTCTACAATGCTAAGTTGTCCGGCCTGTGTAGTACAAAGGAGTGTTTAGCACTGTACTAAATTAACGTGCCTCTACGTAGTACAGGGGCACAGCACCAAGTTGACCAGCCCCTGTGCAGCACATAGCACAGCACCAAGTTGACCAGCCCCTGTGCAGCACATAGCACAGCACCAAGTTGACCAGCCCCTGTGCAGCACATGGTGCGGCACCAAGTTGACCAGCCCTTGTGCAGCACTTGGTGCAGCACTAAGTTGACGAACCCTTCTGTTCCAGGGGAATACATGGTGGTGTACGGAGGCTACCTGCACAAACACAAGGAAGAGGAGACCTGCTACGACCACAGCATCTACTTGTACCATCTCACCTGCCACACGTGGCTGCCTCGGTCCTTCTTCACGCCCCTGGATCGGTCCGGTGAGTCTCCTATAGCTACTACTGTTTCCCAGAGTGTTCCCTAATTTGTCTCCGGCATGTCTGCATAAGCCATGTCTGCCTATGCCATGTCTGCATATGCCATGTCTGCATATGCCATGTCTGCATATGCCATGTCTGCCTATGCCATGTCTGCATAAGCTCCTCAAGTTTGCATCCTAAATTGTCTTTGAAAGCTTTATTTTCCCTTCGATTGTCTTTATTGCCATCAAGCCGCTTATGCTGCCTATACATGTGGGAAGGTTTTTCTTGGCCGAGAGCAGTCCTGATGTCTGGCACGGATGCGTAGAGACACGTATCTGTGGAGAAACCTATCACTGCACATTTCGTGCATTTCCAGTTATAAGTTTATGTACAAGTTCAGTAGTTTTTACCGTATGTGTTGAGTGTGTAAACCGAGATAAAGTTTGAAAAACTTCGTAATTTCAAATTGTGTAGGCGAGACTTGAGCTCTCAGCTGCAGCCTGTGCAGTCTCAGTCCAATTTTGGGAACCTACGAGTCAATCGTGAGTATCATTGCATTTTATTTTAGCCTGACTCACTTGAAGCTTGGTATCCCTGCTACCGCATGGGAATGTTCCAGTCAGTTAATGTTACGTCTTGCACCTAAACCTCCCTCACAGGTGTCAAGAAATGAGGCTGGAGGGCAGTGTGGTGGCTAAACTGCTGCTTTGTGAAGTAGAAGTCTGGCACTGTGTGTTTGCTTTGAATTGGATTACAATTTTAGTGGCGTTGTTCCTCTTCTTTCGCGTATTAATATACATTTTTATGGAGTTCTAAAGTTAGAACCGCGCCTCATGTCGTCAAAGTTATGGATAAAAGACAGAGGGGCATTGCTAGGCTTTTTATTTCATTAAGAAATACAATCCCCCGTCCGGAGGCATAGGATATGTCATAGGCAACAGGGTTAGGTTAGTTAGTTAGTTTTTGTTTGTCGTATGCTATGGGGACACTGTTAGTTTGTCTCAGGTGTAGATAAGACTTTGGGACTTCTATCTTTCGTGCCCATCTTTGCTTCTTCTTAGTTTCATGCCTTCTTCGCTGATTATAACATTCTTTTTTTCCTCTTCAGTCTTAACGTGCTGTTTCTATGCACAGGGAATCATGTGTGGGAACACACCTGAGCATAATTCCACGTTCTGTACAGTCCATGCTAAATGGTCCTTTTTTTTCGCGTTCTGGAGATCGCCTTTGATGAAGCAAGAGAGCCTCAAACCATTTAACTAAGAATAACAACAATGATAAATAGAATGTTAAGTTAAGATAATTGAGTGCATTACTTATGCCTCAACGTTGCGGTTGATAACTAGTGTCTCTTTTATGAACGCTTGAGGAGCACAAAATAGATTTCTGACTGAAATGCGACTCTGGGAGATGGTGGGTCGCGACATCATTCTTTTCGGTAATTTCCATTGCATTGTTAGTCCATCCAAAGAACACGCAACTGGAGGCACAGCAACTCAAGGTCCGTGTCCAGAGCTAGCAGTCCTCAGGGGGCGTAGGATAGGCAGTAGGGCTAGGCTAGTTAAACAGTAGGGTTAGGCAGTAGGGTTAGGCTAGTTAAGCAGTAGGGTTAGGCTAGTTACGCGGTAGGGTTAGGCTAGTTAAGCGGTAGGGTTAGGCTAGTTAGGCAGTAGGGTTAGGTTAGTTAGGTTTTGCCTATTCTATGCTATGGGGACTGGTAACCCAGAGAAGCACTGTTGAGTTACTTCAGCTGTAGATAGGCCTTCGGGATTTCTGTCTTCCGTGCCCACTTTGCTTCTTTCAATTCTCACACCTTCTTTGCTGTCTCTTTTGTCTTTTCTTCCTGTTCCTTAACTCGCTGTTTGTGTGTGCCGGGAATCCAGTGTGGGAACACACCAATGGATAGATTCCACGTTTTCTACAGTCCATATTAAATGGTCCTTTTTTTTCCGCTCTCTTTGTAGAGAGCTTTAGTAGGGAGCATTAAACGAACGAATAATATATTCTAACAACCAGAGTTGGCAGTTATTTCTTATAAATTTAATTTTGAGGCAACTGATTTCTTTATCCATAATAACAAAGTTGAGCTCTGAAACAAAACTCTACCCAGTCCCCAGGTCGGACGGGTCATCATAGCACGAGAGACATTTAGATCCCTAGGATCTTCGTAGCAGAGGAAGCAGAAAAAGTTCAGCTGCGCTAATCATGTTTGTGGTGGGCAGGTCTGAAGCCCGCTGGGCGAGGGGTGTATGGGCACGGGTCGTTCCTGCTGCACGAGCGGACTGTGGTGGTGGTGGGGGGCTTCCGGGGCTCCGTCACCAACGCCGTGCTAGCTTACGTCCTGCCCACACACCTCCGCCCGCACGCCTCCGCCCGGTGTGACCTCTACACCACTCAGGTGAGAGGCGTGGGTGTTGTGTGTGCTGCTCGGGTGGGTGTTGTGTGTGCNCTGCTCGAGTGGGTGTTGTGTGTGCTGCTCGAGTGGGCGTTGTGTGTGCTGCTCGAGTGGGCGTTGTGTGTGCTGCTCGAATGGGCGTTGTGTGTACAACATGGGTGGGTGTTGTGTGCGACACACAGGTGGGTGTTGTGTGTGACACACAGGTGGGTGTTGTGTGTGACACACAGGTGGGTGTTGTGTGTGACACACGAGTGGGTGTTGTGTATGCCACGCAGGTGAGTGTTGTGTGCCACACAGGTGTGTGAGGTGTGTGCAATACGGGTGGGTGTTCTCACAGAATCGGCTGCCCGTTTGTGTCCCTGTAACGGTCAGCTGTGAGAGATCGACACGAGTGCAAGCGTCTGTGATGAATGTGTCATTGTATGGACGTGCGGTGTGTCCAGGGGTGAGTGTAATATGTCCCTGTGGATGTTCTCTATCAGTAGTTGATTTTGATGCGTGCATGTCAAATTTTATTTTTATTTATTTTTTCGTTCGTAGAAAATCACAACTTTTGTCTTTCATTAAATGTTTTATCAGTGATAGGGGAATATGGGTACTCAAAAACGTTTGTTAGTTAAGATGCTCGTTTTTACGTTACTTCTTCTTTTCATTTTACGTGTGATATTTTCGACAAATCGAAAAATTGGCTTCATAATTTTGTGTTTTTGAAAGTTATTGTTGGCTAAGAAAGCAAAATCTTACAGTTTCTCATTTATTAAGTGAATTTCATCGATATTCTTATTCGTTAATATAATTATTACGTAAGCTTCTATATACGATTTACATATCAACAAAATGGTTCATTTATTCTTTAGATTTATTTCTTAGACTGACAAGAAATCTGCTTGACCACAATTAACTCGCATGTTTTTTCATGGTTAGTTTGACCAATGACCATCTCTCCGCATCATTTCATCGTTATTGTATTGCAGGCGATTTGTGTAAGTGGAGTGAGCGGTGAGGACGCTGACGAAGACGATGGTGAGGGGGGTGTGCAGGGGTGCGTGTGGTGCGGCGAGACCGACCAGTGCCACCCCCGCACCCACAACGCTTCGTGCACGACCAACATGCAGGCTGCCTACTGTCCTGGCGTCTGCCCCCTGCTGTCTACCTGCACTGCCTGCACGTTATCCTCGTGCACGTGGTGTCCCTACACGCGCACGTGCCACGAGTTCGAGCCCCACCAGTGCGCAGGAGTCGACGAGCAGGACTTGGTGGAGGTGGTCGGGAGCATGGCGGGGGTGACCGAGAGCAAACTCTGCGGCACAGCTGCGGGCTTGGGCCTCACCTACTCTTTGTACAGGCGCCCTGTGGACCTCAAGCGCCCTGACGTCGTCTCCATCAACAACGACAGCTCCCTCCTGCTCGAGCTGAGGGAGGAGTTCCGTGGGGCGCGCAGCGAGTTGGGACACAGGGATGTCGGTGTCCCCATCGCTAGACTTCATGGTTTCCTCATCCCTGGCGACCCTAACCTCACCCTCAAACTCAGCGCTGATAATCTCAACGCATCGCTCTGGGTCGAGGGTGAGGAGAAGCAGACCATCATTGGGGGCGGGAAAAATCCCATCAGTACCGGCAATGACATAGACTTTCCAGACGCCCCCGGTCCGGCGTATGAAATCCAAATTGAGGGCCGGTCCCACGGGTCTTTGAGGCTCGAATGGCGGGGTGGAGTGGCTGGTAAAGAAGCCGCAGAAGACGTGCACAAAAAAGAACTTCGCGTGTATCGGTCGGGCAAAAATTGCGGAAGTTTTCGAACCTGCCTCGCTTGTGCGACCGACGCCGCTTGCGGGTGGTGTCCTGTGAATGGCGGATCCTGCATTTCCAACACCGCTCCGTGTTTTGGGAAAAGCCACCCTGAGGATGAGGAGGAAGTGCCGTTTTTTCCAGTTCTAGTGGCGAGTCAGTGTCCGGTCTGCCAGCAGCATATCTACTGCACGGACTGCGCTAGTGACGGCGACTGTGAGTGGCTGTCCGACGCGGCGCGCTGCACCCGCCGGGGCAGGTTTGAGGGTCGTGCGGTCACCAACGCGTCTCAGTGCCCGCCTGAGTGTCACAGGAGGCAGTCGTGCGCTCAGTGTCTCGGTACTTCCGGCCGCTGTGCGTGGTGTCAGCCTACGCAGGTGAGGGCTGTACTTTTTTCGTATTCAATTTTGGACGTATTGAAAGTACTGAATATAGTCGTATTGTGCAAACTTCATTGTTTGATGTTGATAAGCATTGATGTGGATCCAATCTGTGCACAACGTTTGCTTAGGCTGAATGCAACGTTCAATGGCCGCAGTAATTTTTATTTCGGTGATTATGTCTCAGCTCTGCTGAAACCAACAGTTGGCATTATAAGGGAAATCGCTTAAAGATTTTAGTATGATCATTTTTTATAATTATATGCGCGCTCGTGTTAATAACTAAACGTAAGGACGACCGCAATTATCTTCTCATTTGGCGTGCAACATTGTTTCTCACGAGTCTTTATCAGTTTCTCGCGGGTCCGTGGGTCAATCACTCTCCGATAAGCAATATATACTGCAAAACTTTGCTACGATTGCTCTGTTTGTTGTAGTTATAGTTGTCAAGTTACATCAAAAGAGTCGCCTCAGGGGGCATAGGATGGGCCAGAGGTAAGGGGGCTACGTTAGGTTTGCCTATCCTATGCTATGGGGACTGACGCCCCCAGGGGGACTCTTGTTAGGTTACCTCAACTGTAGTTAGGCCTTCGGGACTTCCATCTTTCGTATCCACTTTGCTTCTTTCCATTTTCATACCTTCTTTACTGATGAATATTTATCCCTTCTTCCTCTTCTTTCTTAACTTGCTGGGTCTATGCGCAGAGGATTTTGTGTGAGAACACACCTTGTGCATAGATTCCCCGTTCTTCCAAGTCTATATTTAATGGTAATTTATTTAGGATTTATTTTTATTTAGGATTTATTTTTATTTGGGATTTATTTTTATTTAGGATTTATTTTTATTTAGGATTTATTTTTATTTAGGATTTATTTTTATTTATTTAATTTGGCCTTTCCTTTCGGTGCGAGTGACTAAAGCGCTGCCATCCTCACTACTATTACATCAAGGGATCGTTACAATAAATGACACAAGCGAGGTTTACCCGTGTTCTCATATTGTGCAGGAGTGTTTCCTGTTCTCGGTGTACACCTCAGTGTACCAGTACGGTGCCTGCCGTGCGTGGCTGGACGAGGACCACACCAACGTCACCGCCCCTGACGACTCGCAGCAACGCTCTCTAGCCTCCAGAAACCGAAAGCCGCCTCACGACGTGACCTCCTCCCACGAAGGTCGCGGCTACACTGATGGGTCGACTCGCAGCAGGTAGTTGTGCACTGCCCTTTCTTAGTCCTTTAGCGCGCTAGCTTTGCCGCTAATTTCACACAATACTGTGAAGGGGGCTGTGTAGCTGAGTGAGCTTTGTTGTGTTGGTACCTGCTGCCACTCATGAGGTGATGCAGGTGCTGAGGCACTCATCACTGTCCATTTAGATGAGTTATGCCATTTAGATGAGTTATGACTTGTCTTAATTAGGAATACCTAATCAACTTATTCTTGTTTCTTCCTTCTTATGCCATTGTGCGCGTGTTGGCGCCTACATTAGGCACTGTGAACTCACAATTTAATAAAATGAAATAGAATTACCCCTTCATTGACTACAGGGCCTTACGGTTCCATTTCATGAGGATGCTGCCAGTTTTTCGTGCAAAGCTCGATGCTGCAGTATTGTAAAAATAATTTAGTCGCGATAGAGTTAATTGGTGAGTTAGTCAACTAATTCTCCTCAGGCGGCATAGGGTAGGCAATAGGTTCAGGTTAGTTAGGTTCGTCTATCTTACATTATGGAGACTGGCTTTCCCAGGAGCACCGTTAGGTTACCTCAGTCCTAGCTAGGCCGCCGAGACTTCCATCTTTCGTGCCCACTTTGCTGCTTTGCATTTCATGCCATCTTTGCTGATATTTTTTAGCTTTTCTTCCTCCTACTTCTCAACTTGTTTAATGAGCAGGGGATCCTGTGATCCGGGCATAGATTACCCCTTTTTCTCAAGTCCGTACTAAATGATCCTGTGACTTTCGGTACGAGATAATGCGAGTTACTGAAGCGCTAATATGCGTACTACTTCTACTGCTACTAATGAACTAATTCGACACGATGGTGGCTGCGTACAGTACGGAGGAGGACGTGGACGACTGCGTACAGTGCGGTAGTGCGGAGACGTGCGTGCAGTGCATGCAGACGCTGGAGTGTGGCTGGTGCTACAACACGCTGAACCCCACCCTGGGTGCCTGCGTCAGGGGGCACTACTCCGCCCCCCGTTATGGTGCGTACCTTTGGTGCTCTGTGTTGTGTGGCCAGTGTGTTGTGTGACCTGTGTACCTGGCTGCAGTGGGGAACAGTCTACTTCAGCACTGCTCTGACATGAGAACTCGAGCACTGTAAACATCGCAATGGCGAAAAGGCGGCACATTCGTGTGGCTTGAGCCACATCCAAGGAGCTCAAGGTGCCTGGGTGTTGTATGCCATTACCTCTGTCCGGCCACTTCCTACGTCATTCAAACATCATCGTAATATCCAAGCAACATCATCGCAGTGGCATCAATCCGAGCAACATATCATCCAAGCAACATCTTCGCAGTAACATCAATCCGAGCAACATATCATCCAAGCAACATCATGTCATCCGAGCAACGTCATCGTAAAATCCCAGCATTGCGCTCTCCTGACGTAGCCCTTAGACCAAGGCAGTTCCGTTATACTGAGCTGCTCTGGGAGTTGCAGCGGGAACATGCGAGTGTGTCGATGAATTCAAGGAGTCAGAATGTTGCGAGCCTGGGCAGCGGCCGGAGCCCGAGTCCAACGTCACGGTC
>VOMN01123794.1:0-32380 GCA_014899125.1 Orchestia grillus
ATGCCCCGGCGGGGGAAGTGTAAATTTCATTTGAGCTTGTATCCAGACAACATACAACAGACAACATACGTGAAGACGAAGTTCACTGCCTAGGTTTGATGATGAAAATGCAATTACGAAGTCTACCACGCCTCTTCACTTAGCCTGCAATTATATGCTCAGAAAAAAGATTGGTGTCTAAAAGAATGTATTTTTCTTCAAATAGCGTGAAATACTGAAGGTGTGGCATTTTAATTCTATTCATTCACACAAAATGGGTTTTAGACCGACGGAATTCAGTGATTCTTTTTGTAGAAAATGAGAGAGTGTTTTCTCTGAATATAATCACAAGTACTGATAACTTCAAAGCATCGAGTTGATAAATCCTGAAAACGTAAAGGAATCTAAAATTGACTGCGTAACTATTTGGAAGCTTGAGCTTCAAGAGGATAAATCTTAAATTTCAATAATTCTATTCGACGCTATTTCCACAACCTTGGTGCCTAACAAAGAAATGTGTCTGGTCAATAAGATGTTTTATTGCTAGAAATTCTCCGCAGTACGAGTGCCGTCATCATTGCTTGTGCTCTTATTTTGTCTGAATTTCAGCAAGCTACGCACGGTGCGCGGTATTGTGCACACAATGTATTCAAACGTCCACAGCTTTTACTAATTTGTAGCATTAAACAAACAGTTTTTGGTTCGGTGTTTTATGGATCTTGAATGAAACAAAAAAAATGATTTGGTGTATTGAAACAGGCAATTTCCTCGGCACATTCGTTACCATTAGAAGTTGAAGGGGGAATTTGAGTCTCTTAAAGTCAAGCTAAAGTAACGTGAAAGTTCACATTACGTGTGAATTAAGAACCCGACCAGGTCGTGGACGGCTCTTCTAAGTAACTATTACGAGTTGGCACCTTTCAAAAACTCATTTCAGGTAAAAATATTGACGAGATGCAGTGTATTCAATGTGAAGAATCATTCCGAAGTGAGAAACCCGAATAAATAGAAGCGTTCGACGGAGAAGGGCACAAAAAGTGAACGTTCTCGTTCCAGGATCACGTCGGAGGATCGCTAGCTAACATGCGTTGAAGTCTCCCATCGTCAGTCCGAATTAGTATTTATTATAGTAAGAACGGACGTCGTAAAACGAGTTGCTAGAAAAGTGGTTCGTATTTTGCTTAGTGCAACGAGACACTCTTTCAATGAATTATGTATTATAATCGATACCCATGCTGAAAACATTTTCTTCTAAATAATCAGCTCCTTTCAAAGGTGCATTTAAAATGACTGCATTATGCCGAACATCATCGTCAGTTCCAGCACCTATCATTAGCAAACGAGTATGACTTTTTGAGTAAATGAGAAGCTAAAGAAGGAGTACTCAAGAAAGTAGCATGATTGATACAATGGTGGAATTTTAACCTACCTCTTTCTGCAGCGGTCAGCACTCGGGTTCAATTAGAGTGAAAACCAACGCTTATTTTTTGCGAAATACTATAATCTCACTTTAAATATGACATTATCACATTTGCATAACGAATATGATGCAATTTTACGAGAGTCGAGTTATGCAATAGATCATAATTACAAAATTAGCATATCTTTTACAAACTGAATGCATTTTCTGGGTAAATTTAAGGAAGAAGGTTGCTCTCCAACTGTCCGAGCCGATCTCTAAAGTCCGTGTTTACGGGCCTATATAAACCAGCTTCCCTGGCTAATATGCAGGCGAATCTTTTATGAGGCCATTTTACTTTTGTGATGGGACATTAGCATGCAAGTTGACGCTAATTTGTCATTTAGAATAGTTGACAGATACGTGTTAATCTAATTTCAGACAAGCGCCCGGTCAAAAATGTTTGATCGCTCTGAGAGAAAACCTCGTGGTGAGTTTAACGAACACAATCTCTCATGAATTTAAGAGACCAGCCGTCAATTTTGAGAGCTCAGAAGAAAGAAACTATTCTTTCATATTAGATTTCTTAGTTCAGAGTATTTTTTGTGTGACTTGGACTGAAACATTGTTCCCAAACCAGGTATTCACCCATTTTCTTATATGTTTTCTAAATTAATACCCTGTTTAATTCAATCGAGAAATATATTGCAAGAAATTCAAATTTTCTTATCTATCTTGAAACCAAGAAATAATTTTTGCCTTTGTTACTGAAAATACGGCTTCATTGGTTACGTTTTTTCTCTGAGGGAATTATATTCATTTTGTTATACATGTGCTGAAAAAAAGAGAAATGTTAAAATGCGAACATAGGGGTTCAATTTTTTTCTTCTATTTCGAAATGTAGTTGCATTTTTGCCTCTATGACCGAAAATATGTCTTTATTGGTTGAGATTTTTCACTGAGAAGATTACATACCTCGAAATTACCATTTTGAAGTCGAAACACGTATGCTTCACTCGCTGTCTCATCGATGAGTAGAAAATTTAACAATAATAAATCTCGTACCAAGCTGACGTTTACTGTTTGTAGCTTATGATGAAAATAATCGTCAATCATTATCAATTCTCGCTCTGCCTCAACCTGGAAATTAGCCGGAAATTTTAATGTTAGGAGGCCTTTGAGCGACTTAATTTCGCATGTTCAGCGAGGCGTGCTTGCTCATATGGACAGGTATATTTTAGCGAATATATTCGTGTCCTCATGACAATGATTGCTATCCTCGCATTCGTTTGGGATTAGCAGCAACATTTCCTTTGTCGGTGGCTCGCTGTTCTGATGTCAAGCTAGATTTGAAATATTAAGTGTACTCTGCGTCAATGAAAGGTTTCATAAGACTATTTACAAGGTGTAACCTTTATATGATATGGATTTTTATCGCCAGTTATAATCGATTTACTTCAATCATGATGTAAAGTTACTTGAATGGATGTAAATATATTCTGCAGAAATTTATAAACATATATATATGATATTTTAGTATATTACAATGCAATTTTTTCAGTTTCACATAAGAAGTGTTTACTGTATCTTACAACCAGTAAAAATTCCTAATAGAGTATCAAAGAAAAAGAGAATGAGAAAAGTTCATATTGCAATTCGTTTACGTGCGTAATTGGCCAAAATATGTGTTCAAAATATACAATTTTGATATCAGAGCTTTAAAACACCGAAATGCATAATTTATCCCAATCTTGTTTCACTAAAAACTGAAGTAAAGGATAAGTGTACTCGACGACATCATTCGTGCAGGAACCTTCGCCAACAAAGGACACTAAATATAATCCTAACATACATTGGGGACAGCCCAGTTTCTCTTCTAATCTGGTCGCAGGGCACATGTGTCTTTAAGTTCAAGGAACCATAACACTCTGTCCCTGTGCACTAATCACGGTGTTAACGACATACCTATGCCCTATCAGCGCACAAACTCCTGTCTTCTATTTGTCGCACGTCTCTTGCCATGTTTATCCATCGAGCATTAGCATGTGCATGGAGTACTGCCTAGAGCCAAACTCCCACGCCACGTCGCTAGTTTTCTCGGCATCGATCCTTGCCTGATTTATCATGATGAGGCTGTGCCCTGGAACACCGCAGCTCCTGCCCTATAAGACAATAACACTCCCCCGAGCCTCCATGGCTGTCAGTAATCGCTCCAGCAGACATGTCTTTGGAAATGATATCTGCTATTGAGTCTTGGACAAACGACTCGAGTTGTCCTAATGAGCCTTGAACTAATTTGCAGAGGGCTAGGCTCATGGCATCGCAATAAAGGATAGCGAGGTGGCCTTAAAAGGACCTCAGAGAGGGTGCTTTTCTATTCACTCATTATTGGGTGCGGTGCGCCTGAGTGATAAGATGAGCTCGAGACGCCGTGTTTACCGGGCGCTGGAAATACAGAGAGAGAGATGCTATGGCTCCAATGAATTTCTTTGCCAGACTTGGAAGTTTTCTGAAGATATTTGTGCAGTGCGGGCAGTCGGTTCGTCGCATGGGGATTAGTTGTAATCAGTCGTCAGATTAGAATGGTAATGTTTTTATTGGTGAAGTATTTGATAAAATTCTTCCACTGTCTGCAGTAATCTCGGAATTTGACTGACTAAAGATTTTTTCATTTGATTTAATTTCTCGTACTCTTAGGAATTAAATATATTAGATTCATTGAATGGTGTCCCGAGCTTGATTACTCAAAATAATATTCATCATTAATTAAGAGTACGGACGATTTTTGGTGCATGTGCGGTTCAGACTACTCTAAAAATTCATAGGTCAAGGGGCGACGACTCAACTATAAAGGCAAAATTTATTTCTCGGTTGAAATGAATATCCGTATTTGATTCATTTTTATAACACTGTAAAAAATTACACTTTTATAGCTCTTCTGGGCCTAATTTCCTATTTTTATGTAACGTCAAACCGCATGTAAAAAATACTGTTAGAATTTTGCGTTAGTGCTCAGGTCAATCATTTTTCAAATTCGTACTTCTTCAATGTAATCCCTGAAACATATGAAATGCAACGCTGATGTAAAGGAAAAGTTGCGTAGGAGTATATGACATTTTCTATTACTTTGTAATAAACGTAGTCAGGAAATCCTATTTAATTAGCAAGAACAAAAATCCCCTTATTTAATGTTATCAATCGAGACCATGCCCTTCAGGTGCCAATGCCGAGACTTCACGACTATGTAACGCGGCGGAGTTTAGCTCAGTATTCAGTTGCATTAACGGTTATTATTCGGTGTTTTCTGATATGTCTTTGGCTCACTCGGTCGCAAACAAAGATGAGATTGACACCAGTGGAGGTCGCTTCCATAAGCTCGAGAGTCAAGGCGGAGCGGCAAGATCTACTGGCATGTAAATTAAGGCCCGGTGTCTCTTAAACTCTTCGTTTAATGCTTCTGTAAAGAGCAAACGTGCTTCCAAAGGAATATCTCTTTGATGAACGAGTTCCCCCATGAGGGCCGCAGAATACCTGAAAATAAGCCACCGACGTCATTCACTCTTGCACATTTTTCGTCAAAGCTTTTTAGCTAATGTAAACATGATGAGGAAAATTGTAGTTTTTGTTAGAAATTTAATGAAGTATTGGTAAAGTTTTTGATGTTTGTACAGAAATATTAATGAAAATAAGCCACCAACATCATTCCCTCTTGCACATTTTTCGTCAAAGCTGTTTAGCTTATGTAAACATGATGAGGTAACTTATAGTTTTTGTTAGAAGTTTAATGAAGTACTGGCAAATTGTTTGATGTTTGTACAGAAATACTAATGTAAAATGGTGTACGATGTATCGTTTGTTTGTATTAAACTAAGGAAGTATTTTAACAAAAAATTAAGGTTGGTATTGGTTTAATTAAGTAAAGACTATTCAACATGGAAGAATATTCCATGTTTTATCGAAGGTTTACCGCTGATCCCGTGAGGATATTGACAAACAGTTAATATTTTTTCATTTTAATTAAACTTTAATATCATTCACTTTCTGAATCGATTTTCATTTCGCGTGCATTTCCTACATTTTTGGAATAAAAACGAACAGCAGGATTCAATTGAGGGTCTCATGAAGTAAAGGATGTCTAGGCAGCCATTCAAATCGGGTAAACACTGCAGTTTTGTCAATAGAGATAAAAATTTGGTGAACAGCCCGAGCGCTTACAAAGAGCGCATGCATTCTCTTTGAATTCAAGTGGCCGTCTTATATCAGGGCTTTTGAAATCTAAAGCTAGCTTGTCCAGCATACAAATGCTAAGCTTTCTCCTCCTTAAATTTGTAATTCAAAACAATTATTTACCTTTTAAGCACGGCAAAGCGTGTCTGGTAAGTAGAACTTCAGAAATTATGTACAGTTTTTTCCATCATGTCGCTTTTCATACTTTATTTTCCTTGCCGCTGAGTGCCCTGCGCCCGTTCTTTGCCTGTCAAATTCAGCAATTCTCTGCGTCGTGTTTTTATAGTTCGTGTTTGTCAGAATTTGAGCAGAGCGAGAGAGTCGTAATAATCGCTTCCCAATCCTGAGCGGCGCGAGCGCTCCTTAAATAACAACGCGGGCAGCCTCAGGCGCGCAATCGCTTGGCGAAAAAATTGATTTTCCCAGCATCTCCTTGAATGAGATGGGTTAATATAAATTTAACTTCTTTTAAGTCTCTTTTTTGTGAAGGATTCTGTTTTTTTAACCGAGTTCCGAACGTTTAGGCTCAAGGTGAAGCTTGCCAGATTCAGACGAGGAGATTACTTTTGATCCTTGCACCTGGCGCTCCAGTTGGCGAAGCTGACCTCTGCGTAGGCTGAGATATGCATAGGCTTAGCGATCAGAGCGCGCATCTCTTTCTTTTTGAGTTGAGAAATGATCTCCTGCAACCCTTGAGCCTGCGTAGACTTGCAGCGGCCTCCCACGTCCTGCTGCCTCACACGTCCTGCTGCCTCACACGTCCTGCTGCCTCACACGTCCTGCTGCTTCACACGTCCGGCTGCCTCACACGCTCACCACTCAATCAAAGACAAAGCAACCTGACCAGGCACGATTTACAAGGATCGTTCAACACGGTCATGCACGGTACTGTTTTTTTTCAACTCACTCATGCTTCGCTTTCGGTAATAAATTGTTAAGATTGATGAAAGTATTGAACGATACAACGATAATTCAACACGGTAATACTCAATAATACAACGTAATGCAACACGGTAATACTCGATTGTACAGCGACAATGCAACACTATAATACAACACGATAATATAAGAAAAATGCAATACGATATTGCAACGATAATGCGACGAGGCAATGCAGCACGATACTACGATGATAATACAAGACGGGAATGCAATACAATAATTCAACGATATCTCAACGCTTTTCTTCGTAAGGTTGCCGTTATTGGATGTGCAGTCGCTGTACATTCAGCCAATTCTGTCTTCACTAGGCTCCTATCGCTCTCGCAACAGGAACAGAAGCCAGGTCCAGGGCGCTGCAGCAGCAGGAACAGCTTTACTAGCTGCTGGTACTTTGACTTTCCTGTAGCCTTTTCCAGCTAATGAATGGAGAAAAGCTCCCCTGTATCGATTACGGCGCGCTCATCAAATTACCTGAGCTGGTAATTAATTTGCGCTGCACGGTATTTACGAACGTATGACCCCATCAGCCATAGTCATGCTTAACAGGATAAGCGAGTTTAAATGGAGTCCCTTAACTGCTACACAGCTCTCTGCCAGCTCATCGGCTAGGTTCTGAATTCCGGAAATGTGAAACGTGACACTTCAAGCTACATCGACGGAATTTAGTGCAGAAATGACACGTTTAAAAATTTCATTTTGATTTCAATTTTTCCAATGAAGCTGGTTCTTAGCTGCTTAAAGTATTTATTTCCAGTCCTCATTCATGTATTTAGTAAGACGACATCAGTGGTTTGACGATATAACAATTTTTTACTCCCATAGGCTGTTTTGATGCATCCGTGCTAGACCGATGTACGACTAGCTTCCTCCTTCTGTGAAGGGTTGAGCGGTGTGGGGAAGCGTCTTTTGGTTGGAAACTGCAATAGGAAAGTTTGCTGTTACTAATTTATACATTTATAGTTTCCCGAGCGAGTTCGAAAGAGCTTGTTCTCTCTTTCGAAAATGACATGATCCAGCAATAACCCATGGTAGGAGAGCTAGAAATGTTTCTGTAGTTACAAAAAAATCTCTCGGGGACTCGGAGATTGAATGAAAATGCAGTTCACTCTCCTGGATCAGGGAAAAATGATCGAAATTGGTTGGATCGCCGTGTGCGGTTTGTCCACGCCTCAGAAGCCCACATTTGTCTAGTATCCCAAGAGTAAAAGTTTATGATTAGAATAATTGTAAATTTTAAACGTATCACGATCGTAAATCAGGTTCAGCTTCTACACATTGCAGGCCGAGTAGAGAAAGTCAGTGCTATAGCGGAACTTTTACAACGCTGAAAGCTGAAGAGTATCTTTATCGTCAACACAGATTGCAGGCGATAAATAAAGTAATTCATCACTGTATGAAAGTCCTGTGATAGAAATGATTAAATCGGGATTTTGAATAATAATACCTCATAAATCTAACAGCACTGCATTTACCATAAGCAGAAGGGAAAAAACTTTATGACTTCATTTCTTTAGAACTACTCTGAAAATAAGAAAACGTGTTGGCAAAGAGTAAACTAACTCATGAAAGCACGTTTATTGAAGCGGAAATTTCATGTATGAAGTGGCATGGATAAAAGGAAAAGGTTATAGATTGCGTTTGCAACAGTTTTTCATCTAAAGCCTGCGGAACAAAATGATTCTTAATAATTTTAATTTTAATTTTAAATTAAAATCTTAATTAATCACACAAATCTAAATTTATCAGAAAATCATGGAATATAACAAGGAGAATTTTTTAAAGATGAAAACCCGTGCTGTAACTGCGGGTCCCTCTGGCTCGTAGGATTTTAATAACCCGCTAAGAACACAAAATTATTAATGAATCAACTCGAAAATTCTGAATTTTGCATTTCCGTCGAACCAAGAATAAACTCAATGAGAAAAGGAAAAACGTTGTGATGCGACCAAAAAACGACTATTAGGGAAATGAAATAGATTAAGGCATTTTTCTCAACAAACTGAAGTCCCGAGGTGGTACAATGCACAGTGAATGCTTTTATGTAAATTTAATGGCCGCTAACAATCTGCAAATTTTCCCCGTAAATACATGCCAACCTATATATATTAGTCCCTCCTGGCACCGAATTAAAATTTACAGTTTGGATGAACTTCATTCGTTGGAAATCTATCACCGTGTCGATCAAAAGCTCAAAAGGCCTCTGCCGAAAACAGGAGTTGAGAGGATAAGCCGCAGAGTGCATGTCTGATCTGATGATATAAACAGTGAAGGACGCACTGGCGCTCTCAGGTAAATCGATATTTTCCTCACGAATATGGCCAGCATTCTTGTGCCCGATCAATTCGATTACCTTATTACATTAGGCAAGTATAAAGGGTATTGACTATTACGAAATAAAAGTGTTTGACTGTTGCACGTAAAAATATTGGATTTAATCAATATCGGTACTTTTTTGGGACAAATGTTCACACAAAGCGTGTCGATAATATTTGTGACTCATAAGCGTCTCAGGAAACTCGAGATAATTGAAAATGATATCTAAAATCTTTAGCACTTTTTTTTCTTACGTAGCGTCAAGCCGAGAAGTTCCAGTAACGACCTACTATGTTTCCCATGCTGCAGTGCCGTCGGGAGGGCGCTAGCGAAGTAAATAAAACTAGGTTGGAACTAAACTGGCACGAACAGCAAAAAAGAGTGCCGTCAAATTCGAAATAAATTTGTTTTCTGTTGCTTGCATCTTCAAAGTCGCAAGTTGTGCAAGAACTACAAATTATAGGTCGAGAACTGTAAGGATCATGTGCGAAGCAAAAGCTAACTTCTATGTTCTCGTGGTTGCTTTAGGTTTTTTGTACATGTTCAGTATTTTGTCAGTCTGAGATTACATCTAGTTGCTTGAATACAGAATTTTTTACACTTTTTCTTGATGAGCAGTTAAAAGTCTCATATTTGAAAATTAGTGTACGTTGATAATTATACGAGTGTAGATGAAACTGAAGAGGGAAACGAAGAAACGACATAGTGAATTGGGAAATGACCGGGAAATTTTGCTAAACGCTGCGGAAATTATTTCATAAGTACTTTGTTTTTTAATCATCAAATTTTTGAAATTCTGTTCTGTAAAATTTCTCAAGACCAAAGTTCTGAGTTTGGAGTGACAGCGATGAATTTAGGAAACCCCGATCGGCATGATATCTTTTCAGCGAAACTCGAGGTTACGACGAAGAAGAAAGAAAATCCATTAAACGCATGAAGTACTTCAGCTGATGGACCTGGAAGAAAGAATTAAAATTTTTTATATGCTTTGCAGTGTCAGTGAGGATTGCCCTGTAGGGAACGCATAGAAAGAACACAAAGGCATCGAAATTTTCCGATAAAGATGTGCCCAATCTTGTTCTTTAATGTGTCAACCGTGACTAAAATGAAGAACAAATGTGGGCTTTGAAATTACAGTTTTTTTTGTCGTACAAACATTTGATCACCTCTGCCTTCCAGCTGCAATACGAGCAAAGCTAAGAAAGATTATAACCTTTCACAATTTTTCCGAAAACCCATGAAGGCATCTTACCCCAAGCGCATCTTCTAAAAATTTACACTTCGGAACGCTGAGAACAATTCCAGGACAAACTGGTGCAAAGGAGCAGCATGCGGAGGATCAGAAAATCATCACATCTGCACAACGTTGGTGGAAGTTGGCTCAAAATAGCGATAGGTGCGAGAACTGAAGAACACAACTGTGAGGAGGAAGGTGACTTACCGGAAATTGATGAGCAGCGCCGCCAAGAGGTGCATGAGGGTTGAGCTTCCTGCTCAGCCAGCCGTGAATGCCTTTTAGCTGCAGCCTGCTATACATCACCTACCTGCTAATTTCATGCTTGCAGCACCGTCTCGATCAGGGATTAAAATCTCCCAGTAAAAAATACATTTCGATTTAGCGTTAGTAGCGCCAATCGAGTGAAAAAATGAAAGCGTCGCACGAAGAAGAGAATACGAAAAAGGGAAAAGTTTTTGTAAAAACTAGTTTCAAAAGTACGGTTGAGAGCGGAGTTTTGCTCTCATTTTCAGTATTGTACAGACGGCTTGTGGAGCAGCTTGGTACCTGTTAATCAACATTAAAATGATCGATTAGTGCTTTAATGAAGCTGTAAAGCACATAACATGCTCCATTAGGGGCTGGTCGTAAAACACGACTAGTTCTTCCGTGTGTCAGAAGAGTGAACATGGACGATTATATTGCATAGGCTCGGGTGAGTTGAGAAATATCTCAAAGACCTGCAAACCTACGAAACTGAATAGTAGAATTTTGACATTTCATCCTTCATGAGGTACGTTTAAAAGGATTAGTATCTAATCTTGTTGTAGAATGCTTGAAATGTAAGTATGGTTCAAGTTTCAGGATGGAAAGAAGTACCGACATGATCAGAAACATTGAAACCTTTAAAAAACAAATGTTTTGCTCTTAAAAATCCATCGTCAGCGTCAGCAAAACGTAGTAAAGGGAACAGTGAAAATTAACAATGTTTTACTTACACTGAAGGTTTATTCATAAGATCCGAAACATTTGTCATTTAAAGGCTCTAATGGCTGTGATTACGTTGGAACATCTTTTTATAATGAACATTATATTTGCTACAATTCACCCCATCTCGCATTTGTCTCAATTGTAGGTTGACTCAAATGTGTGAAGAAAGTCAAGTTGGGGATAAAATTTCCTCAGCGACTTGAATGTGCGAATAAGGTCCCCTTTAGGAAAGTATTTTCTGGGTGTTTAAGCTATGAATCTGGAGTTGTGCGGACAGGAATTGGCTTTTAAATAAGTCTAAGAATTTTTTTTGGAGTTGACAGATTAGCTGAAAATTTGATGGCAAGATGTACTAGAAAAATATTTTATGTGGAGCTTTCGATGCTAAACTTATTTTAAGGCCATCGCAGTGAATATTTGATTACGCTTATACAGTTTTTAGATGCCTCTTTTCTTTCTAAAATTTCTATGCATTATGTGTTAATAACATGGTTAACCACAAAGGAAAATAAGTTTAGGAAAAAATTTCGATGAGCATATCGATGAAAACAGTTCGAAATACTCGCAAGTATGGGAGTACTGATGAGTTGAAGATTTTGTAAGTAACTTTCTCTGCTGGCTTTGCACGAGGTAGAAGAAAATAGTTAGAAAACACAGAATGAGATAAATAAAGCAAACATTCCTCATTTATAATTAATGTAAATAGAAGTTCTTCATTCTGAATAAAAAATATTTAATCAAACTAGAATGCTAGCAAGGGTAAATGATCTGCTTTAGTACTGCTAAAATGTGTGTCATATTTGAAGGCCCTTATGCGTCTATAGAAATGCGAGCTTTGCATTCATGTTCTCGAAGCAGTTCAGGAGGTGTGGGGTCTCGCCTTATCATGAAAGAAAACTAATGTCTACACTTATGTTGGATGTTTAACCCATTTACTTTGATAGGATGACCGCTGCTTGTACGTACTTACATTGCAAAGAATCTGACATGAATTTAAATAAAAAACTCAGTAAGCGACGTTGTGTAATCACGATCGCTGGTTCCTAAAAGGAAATATTAACAATTCTTAAGCAAGTTCTTTAAACTAAAGCAACATTTTTCTTTGAGCGACCTTTTGTCTTGGTGCAGTAGCCCGACAAGTTTTTCCAGCTTCGAATAAACTGCACATTGGCTAAACTCTCAAGTATGATAGAACCGGAAGGAATTGTTAATGTGATTACAACTGTTTGCGAATAAAACTCTGAACGTTTAAATAGGTCTTTTGATATGCTTCAACCCTGCCTATCCACAATTTACTCTCCGTTACCGCATAGGTATTCAGTCCACTAATAATTCACTCTCGGCTTTCATCATGAAGCGTTTTTCTTGGCTTGCAAAAAAAACTTTAAATGATACAAACTCTATCAGGGCCTCGTTAGGATCACAAGTAGAATCCATTTGAGCTTCTTGTACATGTTAAAATGTAGACGTTGAGGCATTAAGTAATTTCTCGAAAGGTTCTTGATGAACCGAGCCTATGGCCCTGCTTTCAAGGATCCGTCATCATCAAGAACTTGTTAGAACCTTCACCTGGGCTTATTTGATCCGTTTTTGCCGGATTTAATCTCGACGAGCCAGAGCGAATATTTGCGATGTCTTTGTGGTTCTTATAAATGGAATCCTGCACAACTGTGTAGTCTTTCATGGAAAGTCACAATTTGTTAGTGCTAAGCATCGCCATTGATTGCGTATTCCTTATTAATGCAGTTGATTTAGGGTAATAACAGCCAGCCAAGCATTGTTTCAGCTAAATGAGAAAGTTAGCCATTTGATGAGAAGAATTTGTGCTATTGGTGGAAAGAGCACATTCTTTCTTTTCTCGTTTCTAAATTTATGAATGATTTTAATACTGTGTTAGTAAAACTTTTGAGTACGTCTGACAGTCCTGAAAGTTGTGACGGTTTCCACCGTAAATAAGAGCTATTGAACCATCGTAAGAAATACAACACATCTAACACGCACCTCATCTTAACTTTTGAGCCATTAAATAACCAATACAAAGTCAGCAAATGTCCACTCACATATCGAGAGCATCTAGAGTTATCGGACATGAAATCAACTCCACAACTATGATTTAAAAAGACTTTTATGCCATGCTTTTAATAGTAGCGAGTGTGAAAACCCCGAAACCTAATACGTTCTACATTTACGCACTCATGTACAGACGAAATTCCGTGAGCGAAATAAGGCGAAACATCCAAAACGGAACTAGTCCATGTAGGCTTCATTTAGGACACAGCTTGTGCGTATTGTGGCCAATTGTATCTGTGTTCGAGATGACTTAGCGGCCGTAATAAATACGTCAAGTCAAGTTGCGTTTCTTGCAGCGAGAGCTTGAAGAGATGCCTCTGCTGGCGCGTCCAGAGCACTGCATTTACAGGTGAGGATAATGCCGTGGCTGTGCGTGCAGAGAATTATTACACGCTCATTAAGGCTCATTTTCGTGTGAATTATGCTAAGCGATGAGCCTGGTCTCTCGCCCTTCCTGTACGGCGGCTCCGCCAACGGGCACACGCACCAGGGCAGCATTGGCGGCTCGAGCGCCTCAAAAAATAATTAAAACCCCGGAGACGCAAGTGAATATTTGCAAATAAAGATGGTACTTGGGAAAGACTAATGGAGGAACGCCGATGATGGATTGTGCCCCCTTCTTGACTTCGAAAAATGGGAGAGGGCAAAGACGGAAAATTTGCAAATGGAGGCTGGGGTTCGGTATGGTTAATTGACGAGACTCTGTGACGGAGTACATGTTTTGTTACACAGACAGTGTGCACACCTCTGTGACGAAGTACATGTTATGTTACGCAGACAGAGTGCACACCTCTGTGACGGAGTACATGTTTTGTTACGCGGACAATGTGCCCACCTCTGTGACGGAGTACATGTTTTGTTACGCGGACAGTGTGCGTACCTCTGTGACGGAGTACATGTTTTGTTACGCGGTCAGTGTACACACTTCTGTGACGGAGTACATGTTTTGTTACGCGGACAGTGTACAGACTTCTGTGACGGAGTACATGAGAGTGGCCCCCAGTGAATGTTTTTAAACAAATTTGTTCTTACTGGTAATTACAAGTCGAAAAAATTCTTAGACGGAACGATGATGAATTCATGCCTTCAGGGTAACAAATATTTCATTGAACTAAAATATTAATCTAACAATTTATTAATCTAACTAACTTGAGATATGCAATTAACTTTCGGATTAACCTAGTTTCAGGTTTATATTTAAATAGCGATTAATTCAATAACGGATGCAATTAACGAATGCATTTACATAACTCAAGGTTGAAATTAACGAACGTATACACCTAAATCATCATGGAAGAATTTACAGGAAGTGTCTCTAGGAAACAGTCGCTCTACAGTCGTCCCTTGAGTAGAGCGGTATCAACTATAACAAGGATCAAATAGCATGGGGAATATTTACGATGTAAGACGCACATAGAGCGAGTTGTAAGAAACTAATTAGAAGATTGAACGGTTGTTTGCTGGAACCGATCGAGCACTCATTGCAGATGTTGACTGTACCTTGAAAGTAGATAATAAAAACGCATTTGGCAACTACTGTCTCAGCACCGGGCAGTGACTCCGTCAGGGACGTAACTGGGGCGTCCCGCAGCAGCCCGTCTGAAGTGCCGCGCTGCTGAGGCTGGGGAGCTAAGCGGGTCGGGTTACACCACGTGTGGAGTGTGTGTCTGTGTGTGAGTAGCGTGTGTGTGTTGTGCGTGTGAGTGTATGTAGTGTGTGTGTGAGTGTATGTAGTGCGTGTGAGTGTATGTAGTGTGTGTGAGTGTATGTAGTGCGTGTGAGTGTATGTAGTGCGTGTGAGTGTATTTCATGGGAAAAAAGGAGTAGCTCAGCTTAGGTTCAATTCATTTTAAAGGTTTTATGAATACGGAGGGATTTCTGAGAATTTTGAGCTGCAACAAATTTCAGCAGTGAGTTTGAGAGGATTTTGATTACTTTTCGGGAAGTTCATTGAATTTCAATCAGTTTCGTTTCGTTTCGCAGAATTCCAATCAATTTCGGTTAATTTCAGTGACTTTACGTGCATTGCATGGAATATTTGAGAATATCGATGAAGTACAGTGAATTTCGCTGAAATCAAGCAAATTTTATGAAAAATATCGAATATAAAAAATATCGGTGAATTTCGCTGAATTCAATCCAATTTCGGTAATTTTCAGTGACTCCTTTCCTGAACATCGGTGAACTAGGGGGATTTCAGTGCAGTTTTGTGACTGTATACCCGACAGATTCGAGTGTTGCGTTATGGTGTGTGCCTGGTCAACTACAGGCTGCTAATGAAATTCCAACTTTAATCAGATTCTCACGAGGTCATTTCCCATTGGCAACAGTCACCAACAGTAATTGAATAAGCTTCTCAGACAAGAAGTTAGTCACCTGCTACTAATATGGCGTAAGAGCTCCACGACCACGAATAATGGTGGCATTTCTGCTCTACATTGAGTCTACGAGTGTCCTAATGTACACCTGGTCGATTTTAAACCACTCTTGCATCTACTGATCTAGTAGTGTATCCACAGTACGTAGACGATCTTTTCGGCGTATAACTTGTCGTTCTAGGAGGTCCCCCCCAATTTTCTGTCGGGTTCATGTCTGGGGACTTAACTGGCCAATCTAAACACCCAACATATCATCAATAACTGTCATGTCAATTAATGACAGTTCTAGCCTGATGTACCCGACAGTTGTCATCCTCGACGTAAATCAAAAAACAATACTCAGGAGGTTGAAAAACAAAAAGGTGACTAATTTTTTGTCCTGGGATCTTATCATGTTAGTCCTCTACAGATCCGAGAGGCTAAAATACACTAAAGAGTGTGAGGAAGTGTAATTTGATCGGAAACCACCACAAAAAACTTGCTGCGGCCAATTTCCGAGTACAATTTACATTTGCAAGTTATCATTTACCATTCACAATTACGAACGCTGTTTAGGTGTGCATATGGCTCATTTTCAAAGGAACTTGACATTTTTACCGAAAAACTGTGACTCATTTTTTCATCTGTAAGTTGATAAGAAATGAATATTTACTTGAGCATGGAGTTAGCTCGTAAAAATATCCTTCTCTTAAAACAGAATGTTGCACGAGCCAACCTTTATTTTTTTGGGATATTTCCCGTACATTTGCACGTGATATGTTGCATATGGGTTCCCGCTCTTTATCTGTTATATTCTTCAATTTACCACCACTTTTTTGACATGAAAATTGAATTGAGGTTCCAACCGTAGAGAAGGATGCACTAATGAGCATTTCTGGGAACTTAGAACTGCAGAAAAGAGAAGTCTACAAATAAATTTTTGGGCCATTGCCCGATGTGTATTGTGCCTGTATAAAATTTAGCGCCCACCGAACTCCAACTTCCAGTAAGCTACATTTTGAATTGCTACCAAGGGACTCCAAGCCCGAATCGCAGTCGTCACGCGCATCTGCACAAAACCAAAATTGAAAATACAAAACGGCTAGGGCATCTTCTCAAGAGAACTCACTGTACAGCACGGGAATTGTATGAATTGAGCGAGCCACCGCAAATTGCTAAGTCACTGATTCGAGCATTTCATCTGTTACTTTGTATCCTAGAGATTCGAAATTCGCCTAGTAATCATATCCTCTCGAAGCTGATAAGTCGCACACAAGCGTACTGCAGAGGCAAGAACTTTTCCCTCTCGGAACAACTCTGACAGAGCAACAAAAAATACCTTTCCTCATCTTTCTCACTCGGGAGAAGGATCATGCGCGGTGAAATTAGCGCGAATTACACGGCTGGGACTGGAATCTCTCCCAGCTGAGCTGTCTCGCAAATGGTCATGGAGCAGGTGCCTAAATAATGCGCAAGCGATGACTCTGCCAGTGGACTCCCTCTTTCAGGTCCCTTGTAAAAAGAAGCGCAGGCTCCAGAGTTCAAAATGTGTAACAAGGTCACCGGGTTTTTATTGGCCTCTGTAGTAGCTGGCGGATGAATTTAGCATGGGCAGTTTGTCTCAGGTGACTGTAATGGTCTGGTGCCGGACGGCGCCGCTCGAAAAATGATCTTGGTTTGCATTTCGCCGGGAAAGAAGGGCGAACCATAAGGAAGGCTTCCCTGGCAAGAGAATGCATGCACCTTCGAATGAATAAATTAATGGATGAGAGTGAATGTGAGTGTCGGTGAATGATTGCGCGAGAGGCTGTATGACTTGAAATTACATATTTTGTAAGCTTAGCAGATGATTGCTGTAAAAGGCGCTATCGAAATTAATAGATTGTAGCTGAAATTGCGTGATGACTGTATAGTGCTTAAAAAATCAATTTTTCATCGATTGAGTAATTAATTGAATGAACAATTTGCACTTTAATTTTCAAGGGAGTAGATGAAATGAATACATACACGTATGTAAAACAGTGATAAGTAAGAATATGTGAGTCAATTATATGAACCAATTTGGTTAAGTATACATCTCCTCGCGCAAAATATGAGACAATTTAAAATCATAATTAGGGTTAATTAAGCGTAAGCCCTAAGGTGTAGACCATGAATTACTTTCAGTAATCACCCAACCTAGTTAACGCACTGGTATATCAGTGGGAAACTCATTCCGTATATATATATATATATATGTATATTCCCACCAATATGCATCACGGATGTGCTCATATGAGAGCTCCAAAATGAAATGAAAATGATTCTAAAAGAAAATAACTTTAAGCAAAAGAAACAGTAATTTTTTACGCTTTTTTCCTGGTTGAGTTAACCGGTATTATTTATTTCTTAAGGAAAAATAATTAACAGAGACTACTCCAACTTCACTTTCAAATTGCATATTATAAACTAAACAACAACACAAACGAAAAAATCAAATTTTAATGGGCTGTGCATAATTTTTGAATTATATAAAATGATTCTCGCTGCGTTTATCTAATTATGCTGTAAATCATCCGAGAAAATGCATACGATGCCCTACTCATCATCATGATTCAGTTATATTAGTTTCAGCCGCTCGAACGACCCTAAATGAGTTAGCATTTATCGCAGTTTAAAGCTCATTCAAAAGTTATATATACATTGGAACATTCATCGACCACTGAACTTCAATATTTATCAACGGTCATAAAAGTCATGATCTGCACTCTTGAGTAATTGGAAATTGCACCGAAGTACTTTACTGATTTGTAGCGTTGCAGTTCCTGAAGGAGTCCAATCAGTTCGCAAGAAACACGGCTGATTTTAGCCCCAAGTTGTGTACTATCATTCCTAGCGGCCTCAAAATCGATCAACCATCTTAATGGAATTAAAGTTCACCATTGAGCTTTTGAAAGTTGATCATGCTTTTACGGACAGTTAATCTCGATGACTCTAATAGGCCACTGCTCGACGGCTGCCTCAAAAAATGATCCTAATTGTAGGCCTCTGACAAAGATGCGGGAAGGACAACATCAAGACCTGAGGTTGAGCGCTTCTTTCTTCTGCTTTGGAATGCCGCATTCCAAGTGTGCTATATGCCACACGAAAATTTGCTTATGTACAAACATTTAAACAACGTTCAAATTATGGATAATTGTTTCCTCCATCTGAGGATGTTTTGCGAATAGGAAAAGAGCATGATCGTTGCGAGATTGTATGCTGTGTACCTTTAATTACTTTTTCTTGTAAGGGAAGAACAAAAAGATTTACGCACAATAGCAATAGTCTTTACATTCACTCTGAAAATAAAATAATTTTGTCGAGATAAAGTTAAACAGCATATTTCCTGTGCCTTACAAATTGCTTGAACTAAGTAAAATGAAGAGCAAATTTAAGAACTCACAATTACGTATGAGCTAAATTTACAGAGCTAAATTTTTTACTACCAGATTAAGTGCATTTGTTAAGAATCTGAATTAAAATGCCTAAAATATGAAAGTTCACCTTAGTACTTCGTATTAATTCGTCCCAGACGCAAAGATAAGCTACAACACAATAAAGAACAAGAACACCACCCGCCCCTTGCCAACTGCAGGCGTATTTCCCAACGTTCATGCAGAGCTGTAGCTTGGTAAAGCCCACATTCTGCGACGCACAACTTGCACTACTCCAACCGAACAATGGGTTACGGCTGCAGGTCAATCTCCAGAGCTTATTTTAAGATGAAAAGCAGGCTATGTACTCTGAAATCTCTAAAATGAAACATCAAATAAGCTAAGATTAGAATTCTCATGGAAAAAATCCATAATGGTTTCCGAGATGTCAACATGTCTTTGAAGTGCTGCCTCGGGCGGGCTGTTCGTTTTTTATGGAGGTAAGCCGAGAGAACACTTAATAAAAAAAGGCCCGTTACATTCCATGTCTTTTAAACTTGAGTTTTCCTTGCCAGCGAAAAAATCTGAGAGGTGTGTTTAGCATGATGACTATTTAAAGTGCGCCATACGTTGTGAGCTGGTACTATATTATCGGTCATATGTTGTATCCCAACCTTAACTGGAGGTGTGTGATCATCTTGTAGAGCCTAGGGACGAGATCATCATGAAAGTATCCTCAATAATACATCACGATGGATCTCTCACTTAACGCTGTGACAGCTGAAGAATTATCGCACATTAGAGCTACCGGAATATATGTCCTCGGGAATGTTTTCATTGTCTAACGCTGTTGCAATTCCGGTGCGAAGTTAACTGATGAACACATTAGAGCATATAACCAATTTTGCTTTCATTATTTTACGCAATACGAGTTACGGTGGCAATACGTGTGGGTATGTACTTGTACTCCAAGAGTTGACAATTGCATATTAGACACATGACTGTGGGGGCAACAACACATCTGTAACTTAGAGGCCCTAATATGCATTTGAGACACCAACGAAATTATCTGCACGACGTCGCTAGAGCTCTGACATTAATGAATTAATGTTGAAATACATCGTGGAAGTTTAATGTACTGTGCACATTAGTAGTAGCAGCATTACAGATTGCAACACTTCAGTAGCTCGGACTATGCATATCGTACCAACGAAAAGCGATAAGTTAGTACGGACTTTGGAGGACGGGGAATCTATGCACGGAATGTGCTTCTACACAGGATCCTCTGTGCGTAAAAGCAGTAAGTTAATAAAAAATAAGAAAAGACAGAGAAGAAATAGCGAAGATGTGAAAATTGAGAGAAGCAAAGTGGACCCAGAATTAGAAAACACGAAGGCCTATCTTTAGTTAAAGAACCAAACAGTGTCCCCCTAAAGACGCCAGTTCTCATAGCATACGATGGACAAACATTACTAACTTAAAGCTACTGCCTATCTTATGTTCCATGAGTGGTACTGTATATATTAAAGACCCACTTCAGTTCCGTCTGAGATGCGTAGGAATGAAAGAAATTAATCTGGGATTTTTGTGTTTCAAGTTCATATTGGAAAGAATATTCGTCACGGCATCTGCACTCCTAAAAATTCTGACACATTCGTAATAAGCCATATGCCACGGCAATCAGATTGAAAAGACGCATCATACCGGTACCTAATATCACCGTCTGCGGTTACAGTTTTCCGTATCAACTGTGCATGAGAAACCGACGTAAGCTACAAGATTTCTTGGTGTTTAATTTCTTAACTGAGCCGCGGTGTCTAGGATGGACACGTTGCGTTCGCGACCGCTCGAATGCTTGCAAATTCTGCATGTATCTTCAGTTGGATTGGATAGTTAATTTGTTCAACTAAACGCCGTTACTATTATAGAATGAAAATAACGAATTAAAAAAAAAATAAGACTAACTTTATCCTCCCTATAAAATTTTTTTTTCCAGTCATTCACTTTCACTCTGCTCTTTCATCATATGTGATAAACGAGAACTGAGTGCTGAATCTCCTATGAATTTAGACTGAGTCCAAAATAATGTACAACCCATCAAATTTACTTTGCCTTTCACTCCAGCCTACAGGCATCTGACCAAACTCAAGATAGTATCAACGAACAGAAACATTGAGTATTGAACAGAGTATTGAACAGAGTATTTGAACAGCGTATTGAACAGAGTATTGAACAGAGTATTGAGTGACCCGCATGACCACATTACAGCGTTATTTATGCAAAGGCAAGTACCAGGACTGCAATCCGTGTTGGTGGGACGACTATTTACGAGTCCGTGTCAGTCAATATTGCCCAGCCAGGCGAGTAAATTTTCGGTGCTGGGTCATCATCTGCACAACCTTCGGCTATGCTATGTTCTCTGAACTACAAGGTAATTTATGACGCATTAATCTGATAGGATTAATGCTGTTAAACAACTTGAGTTATGATTCATTTGAATAACCGCCCAGACGCATGAAGGACCAATCCTTTATGAATGGCCTATGCTACTCAATCAGCGCGTAGACTATGAGATGAAGCCTATTTTTGTGAAGTAATTGCAGTCGCTTTTAACAATTTGCCAAGGGTCTCCCAGATCTGATGTCTAGATTTTTAAACTCCTTTTCTTTATGTTTAATAGGGACACGTACGTTCAACGTGAGATTTGAGTCGCACGCGTTGGCATGATAGAAAATGAGCAGAAGAAGGTAACATCTCACTCCACACGAATTAGTAGATACAATAAATTTTGCTTTTAAATATATTTCTGTGACTATCTCGTACCTGAGCACACAATAAGGCTGTAATTGCTAAGATTTTCGTTTGGATGCAAGGTTTTTTACCCATCACTTTCAGCGTTGAGTAAAAATAGGTGAAAGTCTTATTTTCAACATTTATATGTTGCTGGCCGAAAATGTTTGTTAGACTGGTTAAGTTCATGTGTTTGAGCGAAATGTCTCAGGATTTAGCTAGGGTGAGGCCAGAAAGGTCACTCATTGATTAGGGATGGTTCCCACGTGACGTCGCCTCAAAATGTTCACTCTTTGAGCTACGATAAAATCCCGCAAACTGAAAACCGGCGACGAAACTCAGAACAGATAAACTAAAAACGAGCTCATATTTTATACCGTAACCTTATACTTAGTCCAATTGTGAGCTTTAGACACAAAAGCTACACATAATTAAGCACCAGAAACTGGCGAACTTGTCGAACATTCTCGCTGGAGCTGTACGCTGCCGCCTGGAGCTCACCCCTCCATGGCACGCTGCTGCCTGCGCTCTGCCAAGGTGCTGCCCCTCTCAGGCTCTACGCTTATTCTTCATTAGATGTCAACTTTGTTAGAAACTATAGTCGCAGGTAGGTCATTTGCATCAGAAGTCAAATTTGAAAGAAAAATGTTGTTTAGTTACTGAAAAAGTGTGATTCTGTTAAGGGTACTGCAAAAAGTCATAAGATAAGAAGAATCTGAGTTAAAGGAAAATTATGTTCATGTCACTTGCACATTTCATGTATCAGTTATTTCAGTAGAGAATGGCGGAGGCACTGGGTAATCAATAAACCATTTATTGCCCTTAACTTCTATTACCATTCCTTCAATTCGGTATTAATACTATCATGGTGAACAAAAATAGACACTATGCAGTAATGGGAAATATTTTTTCAAACGACGCATTAAACTGTTCATCATTTTGAGAACTGGTACTTCGACTGGGCGTAAAGCCTTGAAGCTTTCTTCAGTTAAAGCATTGTAGGAGAGTTTCAGCAGGCTTTGAATTTCGCAACAAAAAATAGTGGTTGACTTTCTGGTAGGGGAAGCAGACTCATGCCGACTTTTAAATCAACTGACACTGATAACACAGCGGAGAACAAAAACTGAGGTTCTTGCAAAGTATTCCGCTTGTCAAGTTGCCAACATAGTTCAGAAAAACTTAAATTTTTTTTCAATGAACACTTGATAGAGAGGGGCTAGAAAAACTCATCTTACGAGTCGCTTTAAATGAATTAAAAAACTATTTCATTAAGGAGTTTAATATTTTCAGCAGCCACCGTACGAGTTTCTATAGACGACTTATTAATAAAACAAGAAAATAAATTGAAATATCGTTCACGTAGTCGAAAATTGCAATTCAATTCATCAAATGGGGATGCTCTAAATTTAGAAACTATTTGACTTATCATTGCTTCGTACATCACACCGGCTTGATGAAGACTTTCCCCCTAATATATCGGCAAACTTCATGTTAACAACAGCCGCCGATACTACGACTACCACTGTTGTTCTTGCAAAGTAAGTGCCTACCGCGGGAGCATATATCTTGAAAACAAATCGTGTCGTACTTAAATGTACTTAGGCACTTTAAAAGCGAATCATTTGCTCGCTCAACGACAACACGTCCGCATCAATCGTGCAGATCAAAATCTGCAGCGCAGCCCTGCCTGGAATACTGATCCATCTTACAGGCTACGGAGGCATCCATCTAGCAGGCCATAAATATTTCCAGGAGCTCTTAAAGGGGTCCACTTGCATATCTTTGTGGCTTGAATAGAGTGCTCTGAAGTTCGTGCAACCTGCTGAATAAGATTGTGCTCCTCATATGGCTCCTGTTTCTATGACAAATCCCGAGTTGCAGCCTGAGTGCATTATCTCAGAATCTCGGCAGCGCATTCTACGAATTGACGGACATCGAAGATGATAAAGTGACTTCCTTTTTGTTTTCTTCAGCAACGACAAACACGAGTCTAACAACCCAGAGAATTGAGCGACGATGTATGCCTACTCGTTGCGTTGCACAGTGTTCGAGAAGTGTTCTTTCAGACGAAAGGGAGGGCTCTTCCAGACAGGATAATTTCAGGGCAAGTGCCTTTACCTGCAGAGGACTGCGAACAATGATTAATATTGAAAAAGTTGAAATGTGTACAGCTTTCTAGACCAGTCTTTAGCACCCCACGAGATCTATAAAAAATTACTAAATTTGAAGTGAAGTTAAATGCGTATATGTGGCTCCTAAATTGCTGCCGTATTCCTTCACCAAGGTTAACTTGCCCTGGTCATAAACATGAAAATGTCGAATGAAATATTTAAAAAAATATTAGACCTATAGGACAAAGGGGGAGGGGAGAGGGTGGGGGGGCTAAACAACTCCCACTTCTGGTACAGGCATGCATGAACTATTTATTACATGGCATGTCTTACTTGATATCAGAAACGTATCAAACTAATTTGGTATCAGGAAGACTGTGAACCCAATTGCAGTTTTTTATTTTGATATAAGCGATTGAAAACCGGTTGCAATACGATAGCGGCGTTAGGTTTTGCCCAAGAAAAAAACATCTTGTACGCGTTATTCATAGTATGTGTTGAATAATATACATTTTTTTAACCCAATGTACTTGAAATCCGTTCTTAAAAAAATAAAGTTTCGTTCACGGAATTTCCATCACATCTCTTTCGTATGAATTCTCTAGTACAGAGTGCACCCCGCTTCTGTTGCCGATAAATACAACTTAGATCAGCTGCGAAACCATTGAGGGAATTGACAAAACTTTCAAGTTACGCAGATATCAATATTTCGTGGCGATAAAATCGAAATAGCTCCGTACAAAGGGACTCGCACCAGCTTTCTCGACCCATAAACCTGAAGTGAACTCAATGAAATCAGGAGCTCTGCTACACAATTCCTTGCTCCACAATCAAGTCTGGATTACGCCTTCAATTGGAAGAAGCACTAACTTGTGCTGATTTAGTCTCTCAAACGCACTGCAGCTGCGGGCCATGGGACGTGTAGGGTGCGAGCAGTACCAAGCTCTGAAGCAATAAACTTTTAATGGAGCTAATACACTGCCAGACGCGTTCAAGAGCTGTACTCATGTCGCCATTATTCATCGTGACGAAATGCTCCGTTACGACTGGGGCGAAGCTTTATTGCTGACGATCTGAAATTAGGAATGAGCTCCAAGCCGGGAATATTGAAGATCGAAGTGTTTTTTGTTATATCGTGATTACGAATGTGGAAATAAGTATTCATGACCCTGAACCTAACCTGTACTATGAGCCACTGAGTGGCAGTGTGGTCCTAACTTGGTGGGAGTTGAAATGTATCATTATAGAACTCCTCTAAAGTGCATCGATCATATTTCATCAAGAATATATGTGTGTACGGGGTATACTTATGGAAACTACTAAGAAATTATCATATACTATTGGAAGAAATAAATATCTTCAAATTAGAGTAGTTACAACGTATCAACTCCGAAGAAATGGACCATAAATACATGAATAGTCTAAATAACTTATCTGTTTATCAAGTACGTCAATTCACGGCCAGTAGTTTGAAGTCATGAAATGTTCAATAAAGTCGCCTTTGTATACACAGAAGGCCAAAATTATCTTCGCCTAGCTTCATTTTTTGGTATAACATTTTTTTAAGGAAGCAGCTCAACTGGGAGAATTACAGAGGCCATATGAGTGTGTAAAAATTTTACAAGCTCGACAAAATCCCCCTACGTATGTAGTCCAAATTATGAGATTTTCGAGACTTTGTGAGCATACCGCCTCAATAAAAAGTATCATTCGAGCAGATATTAAAATTTGGTCGGCTATAAATTTAGGGTGCTGCACGGAAATTGTGATAGCATTTTAGAGCTTATTTGTTCGTGGGCATAGAGTAGCTAACTAGTGATGTCCTTGAAAATTAGGGCTATATTTAGAATTATCGATCTTCAAAATAATTCGAAGTGCTTTTACAGTACTGAAATATAATGGAGTTCTTTTCTGTTTGGTGATTATAAATGCATTTTATTACAACGTGTTCAAAAATTGGCAGGACGTCCTTTCTACGATTGATCAATTTGTCGTTTTCTTTCCATTCATCACTATCATTATGCACGACCTTGATGAAATATACTCACTTTTTATTGATTTTCGCAACTTAAGTTTCTGAATGGACTAAATAATTATGAGTTCAAAGTTGAGTAAAAAGGTTCACCATAGAGTGCCATTAGGTAAATATACGAAAAGTAAACCCAATGCTTTTTTGGTGAGCCATGGAAAGATGCTGAGGAACCGAAAACGGATAAATCAACCGGTCCGTGGCACCCAGGGACGGCTACGACTCGAGAACTCGTGAAACCTACGCAAAGAAAATAAGCAATTTAACTTTGTTAAATTAATTTTCTGAAAGTAAAAAACAAGTTGTGGGTGCTGGAATTTTATAAATAGAGTTACATGAAGAATAATTTATTGGTAAGCGTTTTGTGAAAGCAATTTTTCAATAATTATGATACCAGTTTTGCTGGGTCATTAATCCTTTAAATGAATTGTGGAAAAAACTTCGTAGCTCAAACCTATTGAGCCTTCTGCATAGGGAAGGCAAAGCATCTCGGCTCTCGCGAACGCGTTTCTTAAGTGCATTTGTTCGTTTCTCAGCTGTACTTTAAGGTCTCTACCTCGGCTCAGGCGAGGCTTTTCCCGTGACCACGGAGTACTTCCCTTGGAAAAGAAAGCTTAAACCACACATTCCTCACATCCTTCACCACACCAGTAGTTGTAAGGCTTTGAAAACTCAATGATAAAACTTGTTGGAATTAATAAAGGTTCTTACTGGTTCTTACATGCCTTCTCTATTTTCGTAGTAAAAGCTAAAAAGTTCAGAACCTCCGCAAGTATCGCTCTGTGTGCTGACAGCAAACGTGTTAGCTTCATCACGTGGTTATGAAGGAATAGAAATTTATCATATCATGAAAAATCTTATTATTAATTAGTGGGTTTTTAAAGAGAGTCACAACGCAGTACTGATGAGATTTTCAATAATGAATTAACCAAAAATGGCGAGTGAACATTCATATCAATTTTTAGCTCCCGCTCATGTCATCGGAAAAAAAAATTTGAACACACATTTCCATACCAGTTAGAGAACATAGAAGACATGGTTCATAAAATCTTCATACTCTCATTTGAAGCGCGGAACTGAGACGCAGGAGGACGTCGTAAGGGATAGACCGCGTCAGGTCGGTCCGCGTCAGACAGCGTGGAGGTAATTCGGTGCAGGAGTTGGAGCGTCAGAACCAATACTTCATGCTGAATTTAATTAAAACGAGATGCTGCCCCCATTCACAGGTATTAATCTCCGCTCAAAAAAGACAGGCTGCACATTGGACCACACTGGGGAGTCAAGCTCGACATAATATTTTTCGTTGCATTAATGCTATCGTTTCACGTGAAGGTCTCGTTTCACAAGACGTTTTTGATGCTTCAAAAAGCGACGTGTATGTTAGCAGTATTAGACATTCCAAAACATGGCGCACTGGTGATGAATTTTTTGTCCAAAAATCATTCGGAGTCGCTGAGCACGCCGGGGTAAGCTTCAGAACTGGTTCCCGCTTAACCAATCTACCACACTCCGCTGGGGCGGACCATGCAGAGTCTTGCGATATGGGACCTGAATCCAGTCAGTTTGCAATAGTTAAGTGTGTATCCAACGTTATTGACCTTAAAATTTTAGAATCCTAATTTCTTTTAAAATTGAAACCCTTTTCTTAACAATCAGTAGAGTTTTTATCCAGTAGTTACTCTAAAATCATTATACTTTTGCATTTCATCCTTCTTTTGCATTTTTTGATGGCATTTTTAGGAATTTTCTTCTTGATGAAGTAATTTTCTTTTTCTTTTGATGTATCTCAAATTCCATAGTTTTTTGCTATTCCTTTTCGTCGATCCTGGGCACAGACCCGAGTCGTCCCAAACATCACGTCTTTTTATTCGACTTAACTTGCCCTTTTATTTATAATAAAATTGCGGAAACTTCCGCCACACTTACGGAAAAGTAACGTATAATAGCTGTAGTATGACGCCTAACCTTTAATTTTAGAGCAGACTTCATTTCGAACAGAGCTAGGAAACTTAGCATGGCTTTTCTGCCATCATATTGACTATCAGGAATCTATTCTCGCCTGTGAATGTATGTATACTAGTTCTTCTAAAAAGTTCGGTCATTTGTAACAGTAAAGTTTGGGACAGAAAAAATCGAACAAATTTTTTATCCGACCCACTATGAAGTAACCGAATAAGGTATGGCTTTAAATATCATAGTTGTGTGATAGATTTTACTAAGAAGAAATCTTGGTTTTCGTTTGCTCAAGTTTTGTAGGGTTCAATTTTCTAGACTTTGACTTCTGGAATATGATACAAAATATTAAAAAGATTCCTAATTGCTGATGAAAAAAAAAGTTTTGGTTTCCGTGCATTCGGTTTACGTCGAGCGTTTTCGAGTGGATGAATAATGGGAACCAATTTTGCCCGATAAAAAAATTGTATTTATTGTATATAATGCGCAACTTCGGAATATGACCTTGAAGTTTTCAGAGATGCGACTGCAGAACACTGCAGACAGGATTTTCGGACCTCGTTGCCAAAGATGATTAGAGAAGCCGAAGAAAGGCCTTAGACGGTCTCGAAATAACTCATATGCTCTTCTTGCCACGGATCTATGTATATGGAGTTACGCTCGTTATTGTCGACGTACGTGTTTCTTGCGCTTTATTAACCAGCGCTTGCTGTTAATTGTAGCGTCATTAAATCGAACTGAGTGCTGCTTTTACGGCGATCTTTACAACATAGCCAAACGTGAAAAGGCTCCTGTAAAAGATCATAAGCGAAGCTTAAGAGGAGGAGAAGTCCATCAAATGATGAGGAAAATTCTTCATGTAAGTAGAGATGCATACTGTACACCGTCCACAACATCCAAAATGCAATATCCAGTACCCAGTTTCTAGTACAAAGTACTCAGGATCCAGACATAATTACCCAACAAATATCCAGTTACTCAGTAAGCAATATTAGACTTTGTATACCCAGAGATCCTGTATATTGTGGCAGTTCCCTTCCACTCAAATACTTTGTACCCTGTGCTCAGTACCTTGTTTCAATACTCTGTAGCCACTGCACGGTACCTGGTATAAATACTCTGTACCCTGTGCTCAGTACCTTGCATCAGTACTCTACAGCCAGTGCTCAGTACCTTGTATCAGTACTCAACACTTAACGTCCGGCTCTCAGTACTCGGCACTCAGTGATAGAATATCGCTGGAGGCCAGTTCTCAGCCCGTTTCAAGCTTGGCAGAAGTCGACGTTTGATTGATGGGAGGACGGTCTTATTTGTGATGATATTATGCCTCCAGGACGCAATAATGCTTTCTCGGCACATGGAAGCATTTCTGTCAATATGTTCACTGTGCGTGCCTGCTTGCAATTGGTTACAACGCGTGCTAAAAAACTGTGCATCTAAGCAGTTTTATACTCGATCCAACCAATCAGAATCAGGCAAACACTTTCCTGGTGCTGATTGGTTGGATACTGCACTAAAGACCCAAACCAGCGGTATCATGCGAGTGCGCTGATGTTCTTGTCCTAGGCTGTAGTACTTTTTTACAAGCTAGGAGGATAGTTTTTTTTACAACAGGATAGGCACGTATACAAGATGGGAGGGTCCTGGCTGCGGTGCCATAGTTTTCTTATCCATTCTTATCCTTCATGTCTATACAACAACAGCACTAAAGCGTCAGCGTGATAAGGGAAGAAAGAAATTCCGTTCCAACGAAATCTACTTTCCAATATATAAGCTTTCAATACCTTATAATTTACGTCAAGGAGCAACGGTTGTTACACCTGACCTAGTTGGTACCCACATGCACACCTGAGTGCAGTCGAGGAATGTCAGGTCAAATCTTCCCTTCCCTAATTACACAACCGGTACCAAGGTGTGAGAACTCCTGCGCGTTCATTCTTGATGTCCCTAAAGAGACCCAGCTTTTACATCTTCTCCAACGGACCAGTCGACTCGATCACTCATATCCATGCATGGATTTTAAACTGATTCAGTAGAATGATTTATCGAAACTCATCCCCCAAGTGTTCCTTATAAACAGTCGCAAAATTTTTTGGTAAAATATTCAGAGAATGTCCGAACTTGCAAATTCGGACGCTTGAAGTTTTAGTTTTCATACACGTGCTTATCTTCGTGTTGGTGTGTGCGACGCTCGATGAGTAAAAATCTTGGAATTGATCTGCATGCCCAAAATATGTGTTCTAGGTAAATTTTCAAGACCCATTCGCCATTTTATTATTTTTATTTTCAGGATTACGAGTTTCATTACTCGGTCATTTCATGCATGACTTTGTCGGACGCCAACAATTGACATCAGCTTCCATCGTCAAGAAACCGTATTCTTCTTTTTCTGATGAACAGCATCAGTATCTGCTGCCAGGAACTGTTGGAGAAGAGAAAGTTGCAGTGCAGTAAGGTATCGAATCATAGCATTCATTATTAATGAACGTTGAAATGTATTAGCACGAATTTCTTTGCTAGGAGGAAACATTTTATAAATTATTACTATTTCAACTTACAGAAGTCAACTTAAATGTTATCCACAAAAATGTTTTCTGATGCCAAATGTCCAACTCATTTCTATTTGGGATATTGATCGGTTTTCCATGACGAATTAGTTAGACGAAATACATTCAAATTCTTTCTTACTAACCATTTTTACATGGTGAACTTTCTTGAGACCCAGATTCACTGCTTGGCAGCTTCATGTATCACCCAACTGATACGCTTCCTAACGCTACACCAATGAAGCAAATGCTCCATATTGTCAGTAAATCTGCATAGGAAGCCATTTTTCAGTGGACCCTAAACTCAGAGACGGGTCTCTGCAAAGGCGCCCTCTGCGCGCTTCTGTGGGAGACGGATAGAGCTATCAGGAGCCCTCATCTCCATGTCGCCATGAAGTGCTGATGGCACCAATTACACGAGACAAATGACTTGGGTAACGCGAGGGTCTCGATATGGATCATGTGCCTCGAGAGCCTATTCTAGTCACTATGAATACGATCACACCGAAGATCTTGCGCTATCTCCAACCAAGTCTGAGCCTGTCTGTTAGCTGAAAGAAAACGACGCGCCCTCTATCGGCTGCTTGTACTTCCATGCAATGGGGACTAATGTTCCCCTCTTATCAATGCTGCTTGACCAATGAAGACCCATCTTGTATTCTTAACAACGTCAATAGGCCAATCATGGGCCGCTAAAGATGTTAAAGTACCTACCTGCAGACAGGTAGCTTGGGATGCCATCGACAAATAACAGAGTGGGTGAAATGCTTTGGTCGTCATGCGGTACGCATCGGCCTCTGCTTTCTCTTTGATACCCTTTTCGATTTTCGAACATGCCTGCAGGAACCTCATTTGGAAAAGGAGATGCCAAAATGTGGGGATGTTTGGTCAATCTTTTTAAAAAGGCGTTCATCAAGTACCGATCATATTTGTCACATTAGTGATTATCTCCAAACTAAATGCCTTGTAAAATTATAATTCAGTAAACATTCATATCTTGGAGAATTGGGTTTGTATAAGACAATCGTCTTACATGGTTAACTCATTTTTCTGCACTATTTTTCTATAATATCCAGTATAACTTCTTCTTAAAAATTGTAGCTAGAATTGAAATAAACATATCTGTACACATATATATATATATATTACGTTTATGTGATGTGTATCCGTACAGCGAAGCACAGGCGCTATATCCGGGTTGAAAATATCAAGTATCCCACATGAAAAATTAACCTATTAAAGTTCGCAGAAACTTTAGAATTGTTGTGACAAACGTACGTGAATCCTGAACCTAGTTCGGATTTTATTCAGAATGGAATTTTTAAATAAATATATGAACATTTATTCTCGTCTTTGTAAGGCTTAATTGTGGCTCAAATGTAGTTCAGATAGAAACCATGAATCTGTGAGACAATTATGTATAATTCAAGGGTAATTCGTTTGCTGAGAATCCACAACCATGTTGCTGGATTAGCCTCTTCGCATGAAAGTTTCCGTTTCATAAAATTCGAACAGGTTTACGACCTATAATTGTCTTAACATACAGTAGCTATTATTGTTATTGTTACAGTTCCCTAGAACCTATAATTGTCTTAACATACAGTAGCCATTATTGTTATTGTTACAGTTCCCTAGAACACTTGAATTCATTCCTAGGAACTTTGTTCGGGCCCGGAATTTTCGCTGCCGAACTTTGAATAAGCACACATCTAGGTTCGGGAATTAAATAAAGGTTATTGATCGTCTAAGAAGTACAGAACTTCACTATTTTGCTTTTGCTCAGGCCAGTCATCATGTTGTAAGCGCCAAAATTTGAAAAGTAAGAAACGTCTTTGAAAATCCAAACATTATCATGTCTGAAATTCTACGATGATATGCTCCTTTATCACATTTTATGTAGTATGAAACATCGTTAGCTAAAGAAAATAAAACGAAATCTAACGGAGAGGATAAAGCATGGTAATAATGGAAACATGACGTTACATGCTAATCAGGAGAACAGCTTAATGAGCAATCACTTATGCTAAGGGAAGGCGTATTATTTTTTTTTTTTTTTTTTTTTT
>VOMN01123797.1:0-15624 GCA_014899125.1 Orchestia grillus
CGTAACGGCATTCAGTACGATGGTTCGACTGCCTAGAAACACAGGGTATATAATAAGTTCATAACAATACACCATACCTCTCATTCGAGAGCGGGACAGCATTTGCGCTCTCAACCCCTCCCCGACCTCAACAACAAAATCGCCGAAGCAATAACCACTCACTCCCGCCAGGCCTAGATTGATAAGGTCCAGGTCCTTAACTTTCAGCAGAGCCCCTTGAAATTTTGTTCTCACTTCAAGTCCCTCTCGAGTAAATCTTTCCGACAATCTCTCAATGAGTCCATCACCTCCGGCAACAGAGCCCTCGCCTTCAGCCATTTCATACCACAGTCTTTTTGCTGCCAATTCACGCTGGTGCCACGCTACCAGAGTGACTCTTCCTCTCGCTGTCTCTCCCGCCACTTCAAGAAACTCTATCTCCTGACCAACTCGTTACCCCTTTCACTCATGGCTAATCCTCCAAGCCATTGACAAATCCGGCACCTCCACTATTGTTGGATCTGATCTCCCACCTTTACAACACTTCCTTATTCCAGGCTAACATTCCTTCCATCTGGAAATTGGCCACCATTATTATATACCTTAAGCTGGTAAGCCTCCCTCAGTCAGTAGCTCCTACCGTCTCATATCCCTTCTTTGCCCCGCAGTGAAGGTTTTAAAGAGACTTTCCCCCACAATACCTCACTTCTACGTTACCGTTGGCGGCTTCCGAACACGGAATTCACCCCCTCTACTCCACCACTATAGTTCTCTATCCCTCACTTATGCAATCATACATTACTTCAACCAAAACCGTCCTCCAACCTGTACAATAGCCTTGGCAATTGACTTCTTGGCTTTCCACCTGAGTCTCCTCCATCCTGACTCTCCTGTTCCGAGCGGCTGCCGTGAAGGCAAACAACGACAGGAGAGGGAGGTACTGATACACAGAACTTCTGCATGGGCCTTACGACTGCTATGGAGAGGAAAAATTAACTGAACTGCTGCAAAAAGTGGTTTGATCACAGAGTGCTTAAAATTTTTCTATAGTAAACTTCAAGTTGATGGTATCTTGACAAGAGAAAGGTCCTGTCTGAATATTATAAATTTATTCCCGGAAAATTGCTAACTATTTCGAGATAGCCTGTTAGATTAAGCGTCATTTTTGTACAAGTTTCCTCTTGTATGATTAAAAACTGTTCCTCATTATCGTCAGAGCGGTACATATATACAAGACTTTATTAGGTGCTTAACATATATCCTGAAATCAGTACAGCCTAATAATTTATATCAGTTTTATACTGTCCTGTAGAATGTTAAACATTCTACAGGACTGTCAAACCACATTAAAACTTGTGCTGATGTGATAATTTTTTTGTTTAATGGTAATTGTTTAATATATTTCAGCGTTAGTAGTGTCATTATAAGGCGGTAACGTTACACTCTGTTTTCACTTAAGGCAGTCTGTGTAGACAAATATTTACTGTTAAATGTTGTATTTGTCTTTTTTTAGAAAACTTTTTGCTTTAGGGTAAACGTGTGCGTTATAGGGTAATAATTTATCGTGAAAACTACGCTAGCAAGTAGCTGCCGTAAGTCTTGATTTGTACTCAGGCTGCCAGGCTGCGGCAGTCGGACTCAGTTGCGTTGAGAAACTCAAAGGAAGTGCGTGTGAGCATTTAGCGGCTATTATGTAACGTTGCAGTGACGCTCTCTCTAAGATTATTAAATTATGAGCTTGAATTTCAGAGAAGTGTTTATTTACTCTGTGTTGAGAGTTAGTGTTAACAATACAACTCTATTTAATGAAGAAAAGTTGTACAGCTTTCGTTGAGCCATTCGCTCAAGTGCCGTTAAGTTGTAGTTAATGAAATAAATTAAGTCCTGGATATTGTAATAGAATGTTAGTCATGAACTTTATTTCCAATTGAAGGCGCGAGAAGGTTGAAGTTGGGCACATACTTCATGAAGTTTATAATGCCTTCTAAGGTTTTGGTGTACTATGGATGCAAAATGTTTAACTGTTGATAGTTTTTATGCGGACAAGTTACTGAGCGTGGTCCAATCTTTTGTGCTACGTAGATCAAATTTTTAGGACTAGGTAAAAAAATAAAAAAATTATAGGATAAGTTTACAAATATTTTTTTCCAGAACATGGGTGAACAGTTTTTTGTAATATTTGCAAAAAAATCTTAAATACTATCTGCATACAATTGATGAATCTTATGGATACTTCAACATTATTTAGGTTTTTCAAAGTACATCTAAGGGATTATCAAGACTCCATGCTCCTTATTTAGTAGTTATGGGAGTATTTAGACTGTAAATTTATTTTACAGGTCTTTTGATAATATAGGTACAGTACAGCATATCTCATGTGGTTAAAGAAACTCTGGTGTATTATGGTATTACTGCATAGAGTCTTAAAATGTGACAAGAAATTTGGTTGGTACATTTCTATCTTGTCACTTTCTAACTAGCCATAGGAAAAAATTTTGGTTATTGTTCAAGTGTTTACTGACAATATAAAAATTCTGGAAATGCTTGCATTTTTAATCTGAAATAATAAAGAATGGTTTCATGTAGGTTAGGTTATGTAGAGTTAGGTTAGATAAGGATTAATAAGGTAAGGCCATTTATATACATAATTGTACAATTGTGACAGATAAAAGGTTTTAGGAAATTTCAAATCGCTAAAAATATTAAATTGTTTAGACTTAAAACATGAAGGTTTTCTTTGAAGCCATAAATTCTTTTTTGTTCATGAAAACATAACATGCCAAGAGATGGAAAAGTGTACATTATCATTGCATGGAAAGTAATAATGTACAAGTTTCATGATATTGGAAAGTAATGTGTGGTGCTATATGTAACTTCAGGAGTTGGTAGGTGAATGTTTTTGTAAAACAAAGGTTTTTTTTTTCCCTATAAATATAGGGAAAGGAAGGGCAATTTGTTGTTAGAGACTTTCAGACATAAAGTAAAGTGTTAGTAATTTCCTTGAATATGTTGACTCATTCTTTCAAGTTTTTTTTAGAAAAATAGAATTACAGAATTCTAAATTATGTTCCATCTATTCAAATTGTGCCTCAACAAGTGAGGTTTGCATCTTATGAGGCTTCAGTTATGATGGATAGGCCTCAGATGCACAGGGTTATTTTGTAGGGCAAAAGAGGGCTATGACAGAGAGTAGCTGTGTGAGAAGAGCTTGAATTCTAGGAACTAGCCAGTGGAAAGAAAAACCAAGATATTGTGAATGTGACAAGCAGGACTGCACTAGTATTGAAATTTCTGAAATGAGAAGATCTATATTTAGTATAGAAGCAGTTTAGTATTCAGTAAGTAAAATAGACCTTGTAAGATGTCAATAAAAATTGAGCAGGGAGAAACCATAATTTGATACAACTGTAAGAAATCATTAGCTTCTCATTATAGAAGAGCAAACTACAGTAGAATTTTGGCTGTAAGGTGAGCAGTATAGGAAAGTTCATGGTTTGCCCATTTAAATGAACAAATTTGAGATGAAGTTAAGTTGGATGCTGTTATCAGAATTGTTGCAGCAAGCTTTAAGGGTTTAGGTCACAGTATTGGGCAGGAATACCACTTTATTATATGAATCCAAATTTTGAGGTCAACAACATTTGAATTTACAGAATTCATTGAATTTATTTTTCATATTTCTCCTATGTTTGGCTGGTTCTTGGTTTCAATAAAGAAAATACTTGAAAAATGTCAGGGTGCTTAAAATCTAAAAGAGGATGGGATTGAAAATGATTAAATGCATGATTTGAATTAGCTCACAAAGAAAGGTTGGCTGCTGATTTATTTTAGGCATTTAAGTAGATTGTTATAAGGCCTACAGTAATGAAATACCAGAGATTCATAAAAATTTAAAATTCAGGAATTCTTAGAGTTCAAGAAACATATTTAGTTATCAGACTTGGAGAAAGAATGTATTACCAATATTCATGGTCCAGAGTACTAGGAGTGAGTGAGACATTTTTACTTGCATTTTGGCTGTTCTGTTGAGTGGAGCTTAAGATGCTGTTTTTCAGCTTCAGATTTGGTGCTTCAGACCTGATGACATCATCTTTGATTTCTGTTGAAATGATTGAGCATACATTTGTGGTATAAATTAGGCCAGAAGTGACTTTCTAAACCTATTTATGCAATCCTTACAAGGCATAGGATAGGCAATAGGGTTAAGTTAGTAAGACTTGTCTGTCATACAGAGGCTGGCAGCATCCCCTCATGCTATGGAGGCTGGCAGCATCTCCATGATGCTCTGTTCAGTACCACAACTATAGATAGGAGTTCAGGACTTCTATTTCTTGTGTCTACCTTGCTTTTTTCAATTTTCATGCATTCTATGCTATCTCTGCTTTATTTTTCTTCATCCTCATTCTTAACTTGCTGTTTCAATGCACAGGTGATCCTGTGTGGGGATACACTTTATATGTAGGTTTCTCATTTTCTTCAGTCCATACTAATTAGTCCCTTCTCTTGGTCTCTTGAGACTGCATCTTATGCAGCTGGGGAGTTCAAAATTAATGTAGTATTAATTATACCAATACATTTTTATGAAAGTTGTATGATGTTGGAGGCAAACAATCCACTGCATCTATGCAGCAATAGAATTTTGAGAATATGTAGATAAATTTTTTGCAGATATTGATATAGTATTGCATTTCTTTAAAGCTCATTTGATATTTTAGCAGTGCATGTCCTAATGTTTGATCATTGTTGCAGTGTTTGATGAGGAAGTGCAGATCTGAAACTTTTAGTTATAAGTGATCTGATAATTGTATGCTTAAGTTTAGCAGTTTCCTCAAAGTACAAATAACAAAGGAGAAAGTGTAACTTGAGTGTTGTTGGTGAGTGTCCTTTAGTAGCTGCTAGTGTGACACCTCTGTGTGTGCTGTGTAGCGAGTACCCAGTAGGCGAGTCAGGGGAATGCTGGGCAGTGCATCAGTGTCTCAGTGCCTCCAATTTTTTCAATGTTATAAAAGACGTGCATGCTGCTGAGGTGAGTTCATCACTTTTATGTTCAAATTTGCTAGAAATTTATTGTTTCATATCTTCTGGAAAATATCTTGATGTCTTTTTGCCCAAGTTTAAGTTCATATTTTAGTAAATTGAAATTTGATGTAATTTTTGTGTAGTTCTTGGTATTGCTGTTATGTTAGTTTTTTCCTAGAAAGTATTCATCATTGAATCATTAGTTACAATTTGTGTTTAATGAATTTCATTCCCTTTTTCTGCTTTTGTTTCTTCTGAGTAAAGAATTTTAGCAGCATCTTGTGCCTCTGGTTTCTCTCATGTGAATAATATTATTTATCTGCTTGATTCTTTAATTTTCTTCCCATTGAAGCTTCTTGGTAGTCAGTACTACTCAGAATGTAATTAGAGTGTAATTTATTCTATGTTTATAGTTAGATTATGAGAAAATGACCCCATAAATCCCCAAAAATTACTATCAATGTTCAGTTAATGGCAGGCCGGGGAGTTTTCAATGAGCAACCAACCTCATTCATTTGGCACAAAATTTTCTGATTCATTTGGCACAAAAATTTGAGGCCATTGGCTTGGGCTCAATTGTGCTTGTTGTCTTATGTTATGGTTTGTTACTGTATTTTTTCTGCATTGAAGTGTTTGTTGTTAGTTTGAATATTCTTTTTTATTGATAATTATTTCACTTTCAGTCATGCTATATATGTGACATTGTGTGATGTATGTAAAGTTTGCTCTATAGTAAAGCTATGTAGTCCTTCCATGAATGTTTGCACTGTATTAACATAGTATAAGTTACTCATAAATGAGGTTTGCTCAATAATTAATAACATAGGTTGTGTAAACTTATCATAAATGAGGTTAATGTACTATGATAACGTAGGTAGTGTAAATCTAAATACCTACCCTCAATAGACTTTGTACTATAGTCATATGTATAGTGTGGACCTCTTATTAATAAAGATAGATGGATAAAAATATGTCAATCTTTAATAGATCAGACCAATACTGTTTAATGGTAATAGTGATGTCTGTGAGCTGAAAAAATATTCATGTATGAGATATTTAACTTCTGGTTATAGATTTAACCCTTTAGTGGTCAAGAGTCACTGCTGTGTTATTTACCACTTCCTATACAGGTATAGCCTTAAATTATCTGCTTTGTGCAAGGTAGAAATGAAGAAATTTTCATCATGAAGTTTAAAGTATTTTTTCTTTAGGGTGAAATTTAGCACACATTTCTAACTTACATAACACAGATAATGAAATATTTTATATAGGAGCTATTTGTCCTATCTAAATTTTTTGTTACCCTGTTGATAAATTAATGAAATAATTGATAGAGTACTTGCAGGGACAACTTTGTTGATATTCATAAGTGCTGCAGCGTGAAAGTTAGTGGGTAGCAGCGCTGAAGTGACTGGTGCCCACCATGGGACTAAGTTGAGATGATATTAAATGCAGGATGTCATTTTCAAGATGTATTGAGGTTCATGGTTGCTTTTGTGGTCCCAACACTTCTTTGACATTGGGCTTCACTTGAGTGGTACGATTGTGCTGCTGTGCTTAGGGCCGCCCTTGTCTGGGCTATGGTTGATGTAATTTATAAAACACCTGGCAATGCCAATCTCGACCCTATGCTGCTCCACGCACCTAATTTGGTAGGTGCACTCAATAGAATTGCATTTACATGCGCTTTGTGTTTGTTTAAACAAAAATACAGCATATTAACAGGAAATATTGTTACTGTCATTATTTCTTGAACAACCATTGTAACATTAAGCCTTCATGATGAAATGTGTATTATATGAAAAAATGTTCATACCTTTAGAATAATTTAGGCAGCTAAGGTTAAAAGGAGATGGATAGGCCCTGATAGTCCATGCTTGTCAAGTGTACAGTATATTATGTACTTAAGGGACTACTTGTGCTCTCGAGGTGGTAGTCGGCATGTCAGGGCATCAGCGTACGTTGTTGTTGTTGCCTGGTTCGTAGCGTGCATGCGAGCTGTCGTCTGCTTAACGAGTCTGTACTGCCCGGGTGTGTGTTACATGCGCTGTGGGATTTAACCATTTCGGTCCTGACGACACCTCCACTGAACAGGCTAATTTCTGCTCATCAAACTCGAGGTAGCGCTTGTTTAGCTTATTTATAGCGCCTGTAGCAACCATTTATTTGTGGAATAAAGCGTTGATAGACAACTCGGCGCTGTGGAAACTCTTCATTTATGCTGCGAATGAGCCATTCCAGCTTAATGTGGGCTGGCCATGAATTGTAATGTTCAATTACCGTGTCGAAAGTGTTAAGACTGAAATACTCCATGATGAAGAGCGGGCCTGATCATCTACTCGTTTGCGGTAATGTATCACGAATCTTTCCCTGCATTCGCAGTAGGTGTTGGTCTTGAGAAAACAGCCGAGTGTCATGTACACGACCTCCCTCCTCGCGAGTGTGTACGTGGCTGTTGGTGTTCTTCGTGCCGGAATTCGACGTCTTTTGGAAGTGCTCGCAAAAATGAGATGACAGCATGCAAAAATTATAATGTAATCCAATCGGTAATCGATTGCGCTGAAGAAAAGTAAGCATATTCTGCTAATTTATTTTCAAGCGGTGTGTCGGCCGCTCCTGGTATGTGCTTGCCAAACAGTCCGACCTTTGATGTCGAACAAGCGGGAAGCAGCGCTCAAAATAGCATTTGATTCATTTGACCTCCAAATGATGTGATGCTTCGTAGATTTATTGGAGAGGAAAAAAGTCTGTGCGCTTAAAGTGATTTGTATTTCTGGTGCTTCACACTTTCGTGGTTGTGTATTTACCGAGCATCCGGCAGTGTGTGCGTTACTCTCTTGGAAGCCTTTTCGGAGTCCCCTTCCTCCGCACCAACCAACCAGAAGCGTGTTGATAGTTATTACTTCTTCTGTGTCTTCCGTGGTCGCACATGAGATCGTAAAGAATATCCTCGATGATCACCCGTGAACGAGTTCTAAAAGAGAGGATGCTAAACGAATCTTCTTCTACCGCTTAATGCTTATGATCATCATCGCTAATCACGGGCCACAGGGGTAGTCTGTGGAAAGAACGCGGCATACGATACTATTATGTCCGAATTGTTTTTGCCAGCCGTGTTTAGCTTTCCATGAAAACCTAGTTTCAGATGTATGTACATTTGCAACACGACTGCATTCAGCTTTTCACGAAGATTGGCAGCTTCCATGTGAAACGTGATCGTAGGGACATACACATACGTCCCAGTAGCGTTCTTAATTATCCCGTATTATACATAGTTGAAAGGGGACGTACACGTTTTCTGAGGGCGTTCAGGGTTTGGAACTACGCGGAGTCAGACAGCGGTAGACGTGTAGCAATTCACTCGCGGCGCCTGCCGCTATATCGCGTCGTGACGAGTTTGATTAACTCAGACGTTGTGGCCGAGTTGAGATGCATTCGTCTTACAGTTGAGACACCTCTGGGAATAGCCGTTGCTCTGTCGCGTCTTAGTTATGGGACAAATGCAACGATTTTCTGACCTTGCAAAGCCTGAGTGACCCGAAATTTCGGGACTTTTGCGGTTACTGGCTAGAAAAAAATGAACGAGTGGCCTTCATTTCACAGAAGTTGTAGTACGTTGAAAATACCACAGCTAATTTATTTATGAACCACTCTTGTAACATTGAAGACTTCCGCTAAGAATAACGTTACCTTTGTACTTTCCATTAAGGTTGTGAAAAATGTGAAAAACAAGTAACATGAAGAACACTAACTTGAAAGGAAATAAGTTCTATTCCTTCAAGTTCGTAAAATAGTGAAAAATAAGTGACATCGTTAAATGCAGTGCTTGTGTTGTTTATATTGAAATGTCTACTGTAGTACACACTTCGGTTATTACCCTTTTTTCGACTGATAGTAAAATACTTTTACAGTGGATTCTTTTGAGTGTTATGTGATGCCGCATGTGTGATAAAACCTGACTTACGCTCTTACAAATGAACTCACCGTGTTGAACGACTGCTCGTGCTTCTACTCGTATCGAATTGGCTTCTTATAGGTTGCTGTGTTTTCTGGTGCAGTAACTTCGCAGCCAGCAAAAGTCGCACTGAGCTTGAATGTTAACGCACTTCTCGGGTACGATGTTCAGGAACGATGTCGATGCCTTAACAGGCACAGGGCGAGTTGATGCCAAGAGTACGTCATGAGCCACTGCTGCCCTGCGACGTGCCTGCGTGTACGCGTGTTAGTGTTGCCTCGCTGTACCTGCTGTGCCACTGGAATCTGAGGGTTTGAGTGGGGTAGTTGGAGTCTTTCGAGGAACATAGTTTCGTGTGAAGTATTTTATTTTCAGTCTATCACTGTCGATCTTCTCGATCTATTACGACCAGGAAATCTCGAAATTCTGTGCCAGTGGATCGAAACAGATGTGAATGATGCTACCTGAGCTGTGCGAGAAAATTTCGACGATAAATTTAGATCAGGTCCAGGAAAAACAGTACTGAATTATGGCCCTGTGTTATGAGGCGGTGGGTGCTGGTGTGTGGTGGCGGTGGGTGCTGGTGTGTGGTGGCGGTGGGTGCTGGTGTGTGGCGGCGGTGGGTGCTGGTGTGTGGTGAGGTCGTGGGTGTTGGTGTGTGGTGCTGGGTAGCTGCCAAGCAGCGGGGGCCATGTCTGCATGTCCTCTCAAGTATCTATAGCTGCATGCGGCACTTCTCTTGAATACATCAGCTGCCATTTCCTTCACAATGCCAGCTTTGTCGTGCATGTGTCCGTAGACTTCAAACTGTCACTCACGCAGTCTGGCACTCTGACATTTTTTAGCATTCCCATCTCAGTTTTTCTTTCCAATTTCTAATAATGTTTATTCGGATACAAGAGAAGGGATTTGAAAACGTCAGCGTGCATCTTGGTCTTCTTGAATTGTCGATGTGAATTAAAAAAATGTTTTATGTTCTCAAAGTTGCAGTGCTGGGAAGTCTTGGCACCTCTATGCTTTTCGTTCTATGCTTGCACTGTTTTTTTTTTCTACAGAAATTCCTTAGTAGAGGGGGGCTCTATTTTTTAGTCTGATATTGCAGTCGAATTGTAGGCATCCGTTTCATTGTGAGCTTTCTCTCGTGTTCCTTTTAACTTACATTACGGCGAACGTCTTCAATACAGAAACCTCGACTTGAGCAGCGTATGCGGCTATAAAACGGCTAAAATACTTTCCCTCTGATATTGTCAACGTTTTCTCAAGCATTATACGCACGTTTCTGAGAGCGACGAAAATTTTTCTTCACGAGTTTCGGCACAGATTCAATGATTAGAATTTTAGGATAGTGAAGTTAGTCATTCTGTGCAAATGTAAAGGTTGAGCTTGGATTTTTAGGGTGCATTTTTAATGTGAGTCACGGGAAAATCAATTTTAGGACAAGTTTTAAGAGCAACGAAGTAAAATAAGTTTAAATAAAGAGTTGGAGACAGCGTGTGGAAGGTGTGCAGTCATGAGATTTTGTTAACCGTTGCTAGATACCTAAGGGAATGCGATGAGCATGGATTCATCTCTATCACGGCGCTTGTCGACCACCATCATTCTCTCTTAAGAGACATGGCTGGGGGTGAGAGGTGTAAGGGTTGTGTTGTTTGACATTGCCTGCAGTGATACATCAGCGAAAGCTGTCAGGCCTGCAGTGGACTGGAGATTGCAGGCACACTCGCACACTAAATGGTTTCAAAGGTGGCTTGATGTCGTTGTGCTGGGCAGGCAATCTGTGCGACTGGTTGAGAAACGGGCCGACTCAGTCGAGGTGATGGCTAGTGTATTTTAATGGGTCTTTAGACCCTATAAGAACCAGGTATTTTACCAAGTATTTTAACGCTATATGATCAGTTTCATTAAGCTGGTGCTATTTTTTTCGTACAAGGCTAAATGCAGTCTTATTGCAAAAACTAGCCGGTCGTTATAGGGTTGAGTGGCTTTTGTGACATAAAAAAATTGCAGTTTTTCATTGTTTATGCCCACGAACTTTGAAATGAAACCGACGTTTTGAACGAAGCGATGCATCGTCTTCGACGTCTTCTAATTGCTTGCTGCCTAAGTAGCTATGGTGTAGGGATGGTATCCATTGTGCCCACTTGACAGGCAGAGGTTTGCATTTTCTGTTAGTTATGCATCTCGTCCTTACTACGGGTCGTTCGGCAAATTTTTATGGATTCAAATGTACTGGAAATGTTGGCTTTGATTTATTAGAGTACTTTTTGCGTAAAAATATGCGTACGTTATTGCATAAGTTTTTATAGGTCCATCAATTTTATGAAGTATTCGCTATTTTGAAGTCTTGCATGAAAGATTTTTCGTGACTTCACCGAGTAGTGTCATTGAGCGAACTACTCTCAAGCTGTATGACAGCAAGTACCTTCAGTAAGAGGTGTTCTCAGGTCTCTTCTGAGAGCTTCTTGTGTTGAAATTATTTCCTTCAGGCGATTAGTGTCACAGAATAGGCCGTAAAACTATAGGATTAGGTTCATTAGGTTTGCCTACCCGACGCTTTGGGGACTTGCGACCCTAGGGGAGGACTGTTAGGCTACCTCAGCTGTAGATAGGCATTCGAGATTTCTATCTTTCGTGTCCACTTTGTTGCTTCCAATTTTCATGCCTTCTTTGTTATCTCTTATTCGTCTTTCCTTCCTCATCTTACTCAACTTGCTGTTTCTATTCGCAGGGAATCTTGTGTGGGAACACACCTGTTCATAGATTCCACGTATTCTAAAGTCCGTTCTAAATTGTCCTTTCTTCTCTTTGCTGTCTTTGTGTCACATTTCGTGTGGATACAGAACTTTAAATCAAGGAATAATCTTAATTCCTCTTTGAATTGTTTTTTTGCGTTTTCTTCCTTCTCTAGTGGGCAAGTGATGGTTCTTGAAGAGAAATGTGGATTGTAAGTTTGACTACGACTCGTACTCATCATGTGGGGCCCATACAGGAATAGGTTACGGGTTTCAATGATGGTGGAAAAAGTTATCGCCGAAGCCTAAAGAAGGGTCCAAGTTATGGTTTGCCAACTGTGCTCTGTGGCTTCCTGTTGCCCCGTTGACGTGCTGGTGCTCTCAGTGCCAACGAACATGGCACGAATGAAGAACACGCGAGTCTTCATGTGCTAATAATATTACTAGTGGTTGTACTAATAATATGACCAGTGCTACTAATATCGAGTTCGGAGATTGACGAGGTCAGTACGGGTAGAGAGGACATTAGGTCTGAGAGGTCCTCGTAGTGTCCATCTCTAGGAACTTTTTACATTAGTGATACAAGGCAACCACAGGAAATTGGCCGAGCGTTGCGGGAGGCTTTCAGAACGCGATACTTGGGCCCACGAAAGTGGACTCTATTCTCAGTGGCCGAACTATGTATAGATCTTTCACAAATTTCACAAACCTGGTCGATTTAACTGTGCGTCCATATTTAGGCGCTATGTTTTTCTTTTTTCTGCTACGGTCGAGCGCTATCTGCAATGCATAAACTGTTCATTTGTTAGAATAGGGGATGCCTAGGATCATACGTAGCAAGCTTGGGTCAATACATCAAAATCCCAGTTGATGTTTTCAACTATCCTTACATAAAGTGTTGAATCGCGACAAGCAGTGGAGGCTAGGTGCCAATATTTCCAAATTTCTCTGAATTCGTTGGGTAAGTGGACTGAGTTAAGTGTGTACGCGCCTCTGGTGGCGTGCGTAGAGTCGTTAAAGCGTGGTCAATCGGTGCAGTTTTATTCTGAGCTTTATTTCACTTGCTGACGTACGCTCAAGGGGCGGAAGTGATAGAACCTCTTTATTTTGATGGTAATGGACACACAACATTTACGGACGGCTGGCTAGGAAGCGCCGTATGCTGAAGTGCGCCGCTGATGCGCTCGTTGTGGTCAACTCGTTTGGGAATTTCCAAGGTATCCAGGCTACACGCTCCGTAAGAGTTGCCTGTAAGATACAATCTGTAAGAGTTTCCTGTTGACTGTTAGGTTACGAAAGCTTGATTTTCTTCAAGTCATCTTGTCCTGCTGCTTGCATGCGTGTCACGCTCCCCACAGTTACGTCTTCTGCGGGAACTTTCTCATTCAGAAATGCTGATGCTGCCTTTGCTATTGTCCCAATGTCGGTATTGCAATCGCAAAAATATTGCAGCTTGACGACACGAAGAGTTCAGCTCTAGTGTTAAGCGAAAGTTTTTAGTCGTGATGTTATTAGTTATCAAGTCGCTGTTAATGGGTCTATAATTTTTTCTGTGATACGTTCAAAGTTTGTTGTAATTTCAAAAATGAATTGGCATTTATCATGTCATGAGTATTTGATCATCATCGAAAACGTGAGGCGATCAGTTTCGTTTGCAGTTGGTGAATCTGTTCAAATGTTCCCATTAATTCTTCTTCATAGCGAGCTTTTCTGAAGAGGAGGATCTTGCAGTGTTGTACTTTGAGGACTTGCGCCCCTTTGCTGCAGCGGAATTTTCTTTAGAGAGTTTACTGACCCTGAGCAACTTCAGCAAGCGGGCTTCACACTGCAGGTTTGGCTGCACATGCTCGCTCAGTCCGGAAATACGAGTACTGTTTTATCACTGAGTGTTACATGGCTAGAGCATCAAATTGTGATCGGAAGAGGATATACCAATTTAAAAAAATTCTCCTCTCTAAATCTATCCGTACATAAACTCGTTAATAAAATGAACTTCATATGTGGTCGCGTTTGTGTTCTACTCGTGGTGATTTTTTCGAGAAGCGGAAGGAAACGATCGTTCTGCCCGCAAATGCTGCTCTCGTGTCTGTATTTCGATTCCCTCAGGGTGTGTGTGATGTGCCATAGGCAATCGGGTCAGGTTAGTTAAGTTTGTTCGTGCTGTTTACCTCAGCTGTAGCTAGCCGTCTATTTGTCATGTCCATTTTGCTGATTTCTATTTTCGTGTCTTCCTTGATTAATCTCCATATTTTCTTCCTCTTCCTTCTTAACTTGTTGTTTCTTTGCGCGCGGAATCTTGTGTGGGAACACAGATTCCACGTTTTCCAACGTCCATACTCTATGTTCCCTTCTTTTCTCTTTTTTTTTGGATCACATTTCTTATGGGAAGGGAGATTTAAACTAACTAATAACATGCTCCAATATAATCTGTATTTAGGTATAATTCAGTTTAGAGGCGCGTCTTATGACTTCTTAAATTATATCAGGGATTATATTCGTTATGTTTGAACACTGTCTCCTAGGTAGAGCACGAGAGGACTGTGCTGCTGGCCACCAACACCCGGACTCGGCTCCGTACGACTGTACAATTCCTGCGACGTGTTCATGTGGGGCTATTGACGGGATTGTGTGTGTTTTCTTGACAGGTCGATGGGATAACGTATTAATACAATTGTTTGTGATGTATCGCCGATACACTATTTGGAAATCCATGAGGGTTCAATTTTATTTTACATACGATTGGGTAGACTAAGAAAAATATACTGATGCACACCTAAGGTTAAATTTATAATGTCAATACATACAATTGAGTAGACCGAAAATATGATAATGAAATACAATGTAACTTAATTTTACATGCGGTTGGATCGACTGAAATTTTGAAATTGAAACACTTCTCACTGCCACTGGATTGTCATGGTGAGAGCATGACTATTTAGCGTTATTTTCGTCTGAATGAATCTTGATACCATTTGGGCCTGTGAAACCATCTATGTGTAACTTGTGTGGTTTAGAGGCCGAGTTGAGATCTTCAGACTTGAAGTAGAATTTAGTATTTTGAAAGTTCCAAATTTTTTTTGCGACCATCGTAGTCTGATTTAGTGTTAGGTCGTTGGTAGGGGTGCAGTTGAAAGTTTAATGACCCGAAGCGAGCTCAGGACTGGCGTGAAGCTCAGGGCGTCGCGAAGAAGTGTTCCCACCTTGTGATTGATCGTGAAATTTTGATTAAATATCGTACAAAGAATGTCGTAAATGAAGAGACGAATACGTTAATGTTATTCGTTTTACACATTGACAGCAAGTCATGCGATGTGTAATAAACAATGGACGATAAAATTGTTGTCACAATGTTTTACGACACTATAAGAATCCGTGGTTGTGGCACTGTGGCTGTATTCCGGCTCTGCGAGGCCCGGTAGCTTAGGATAGATGCTCTATGGGCAGCTCTATGAAAAGCTACCGTAACTGCACCTATAGACGACCGATTCTTCACGGTTCACACGACGCCGATGAGGTGCCCTGCAACTGTGTGGAATGACTCGAGTATACGCCAGGTCATTGGGTCTCACAGACGATGTTCGCGTCGCGACGTGGTATGAAAATGACGCAGGAAGTGTCGGTGTCGCAAGATATTACTGTCACTAATTACCAACATCCGCTGGGTGCTGTAGCAGATAGAGGGAATGAAAGCGGTGCGGAGTGCCGGATTCTCTTTCCCATAGCGGTGTACAGATCTCGACTGCAGCTGCGCGGGTCTGCTTTATTACCGGGATTAATGTTGAAATGTGACAGTGTCTGCGGTGTGTTAGCGTTTAAAGCAGGAGTGGTCTTGGACGGGGTTTCCCCAGACGTGGGTGCGAGCACCTTAATCTGTACAGTTGAAAAATTTTAATGTACTTGTACTTGGATAAGTTTCGGCCGTCACGCCGAGGCCACACT
>VOMN01123807.1:0-10396 GCA_014899125.1 Orchestia grillus
GTAAGACGTGCCCTCTCCTGGTGTAAAACATACCCCGTCCCGACACCAAACACACTCACCAAGACCTGATGTAGCAGCAGCACTTGGCGTGCAGCTCACTGAGGGCCCGGTACTGCAATCAAGGCCCGCTCGCCCCGCCACCAATTAGGCCGCGGCCGTTGTAGCGGCGCTGCCTGCGTGCGGCCACGGCTCCTCTCAAGTCGTGTTACCCACCACACGGCTACTGGCGCTGGCGTCCCTGTCCTGCCCGCTGCAGTCCTGCCTGTCTGATCACCGTTACGTGGGTGCTCGTCGCGCCCGAGTTACGCAGCGTTTCCTTTTGCCGTGTCCTTACATTCGAATGCGAATTTTCGGACCACCTGTCGTATTTCTTTTCCCCTGTTATGAACACTTTGATGTTAGTATAAAGCTAGGGATTTTTGGAGATATGGCTTTAATATTTGACTCGGTTGATTTAATGTGTTCGATGCTGTCTATACTGCCTGTAACGCTGTAGTGCGAGTCCGGTTTTTCAGAATATTTTCAGTGTCGGATGCAGTGTCGAAGGGAACTGCAATGCAAACAAAGCTCCCATTTAGGGTAAGATTCATCTAAATTTTTGAGACGATTGATGCGGTATATACAAAGTTGAATCAATTAATGGGTAATCCTTCGTTTGCTTATGCGTCACACTTTATGCAGCTGTTCAAGAGATACCATCTGTAAGCCATTAAATTGCTATACATTCATCGTGACCACTTGTAATGTATTTGAGGAAACATGAAGGAAAACAATATAAGCAAAATACATGACACGAAGGTGTACTAACGCTGCAGTTACTGTACTATTTTTCAAAGTAATTTCCATGTTTGGATACCATCACATCAAATGTTTTTTATCCGTGTAATTTATTAATCGACTAATGTGAGTAGCTGTTCCGGACCCAGTGACTCTTTTGATCTTCTTCCAAGGTTTCCTTTGACATTCAGTGTGCTGGACACCTCCCTCATATACCTTTCGTTTTAAAATGAACCATTTTTCGGGGGGCTTAAGTCGGGTGAAGCAGGAGGCCAAGTCATGAGATGTTCTCCTTTGATGGCGAGTACTCGTATTCAGGAATGCAATCGTAGCCTTGGCAGCAATGCCGCATTATCAACGCTATATAATGAAACGCCAGGTGTCTCCTTAAATAAATAAATTTCTATATTTTTTCTGCGTAATTTCTCCTGTTTTATTACAATAGGAATATCATTGATCACATTACATTTAGGGATAATTTTGTGCACTTAGTTATATAATAATAGCCCAGTGTTGCTTGCTTGCTTGATTGGTTGATTGGTACTTCTTTCCGTCCGCCAGTCCGTCCGTCCGTCTTTGTATCTCGCTCTCCAGGATTTAGATAGAAGAAAATTCCCGGGTCCGTATTCCTAAACTAATAACGAGACTGTCAGCTAAAACAGTCCGTATCAGTGATCCTGAAAATGACATCATTTCGTGTTATCGTTACCGTCAATAAGGGGGCATCTTAAGATAATATCATTGGTACCGCCATTTCGGCCGGTCTCGTCGTCTAGTTATACATGAACGTCAGCTAACGTTATGTATAGTCAGCAAGTAGCAAGTCAGCTAACCAGGATGACGCGTGTTTATCAAGGAACCGGGTAAGGGCTTTGCTGGGATTTTAAAACCTTCCGGTACTCGGAATGGCCCTACCAATTCGCAGCCTATAATCCCTGTCCAAAACATCACCCCACCACCACCACCACCACCTTGTTGACGCCGAAAGCGGCTGGGACGAGAGAGAGGCTCCATGAAGTGTCCACGCTTTGGCCCTTCCATCGGGACCATCCAGCGCAGCTCGGGTCTCATCGGTCAAAAGGACGCTTAAAAAATTCTATTCGTGAATTTTTAGCCCAGACTAGGCTCTTCTCCGTGTGGGGATACGTTTAGGATGGGTCTAGCGACGGGATTCACACTCTTTGCCACCTCTTTGAGAACCGTGCACCAGGTGTTTCTCTACACCGGTCCAACCCCAGCACCTTCAAATATTGCAACACTGGTCGCTTCATGACGGCCGCTCTTTCCATGTTGACGTTAATTCCAGACGTCCATGTAGTTTAAATTTTTCTCTTTCCTTGCCGTTTCTATACGTCATGGTGGGTTTCGTCACGTACGACTTTGGTGTTCGCGCGTCGCTTTCCATTTCTGTGTCTAATTCAAAACAGGGACACCATTTCCGAGGCCTCGGACAATCTGTGCGTTCTTATGAACTGCCAAATGTCGTTCCCTTGGTATACTCTCACACGTGCAAAACAGGGTGACACCTCAGAAAGCCTCGCATGCCTATATTAATTAATCCCTATATTAATTCAATTTTGTATACCCTGCATCAATCGTTTTGAAAATTTACAATTATTTCCCTTAATAGGAATCTTCTTCTCATTGGTCACTTCGATAATGTATCTTATACTAAACGTATTTTGAGAAACCAAACTTACAGTAAAGCGGTGCACGCAACTTAGATGATTTGACGCTCACTCGAGAGCGCTTACTTAGAGAGTGTTTCTTCACCCATAACGGATCGGCCGCTTGTAGATCTATATATAAACAGGAAATAAATGCGTCGTTTAGCGTGATTCCGAATTTTTAAGTGGCGATTCTCAGCATACATTTCACTTGATTTGTATGTTTTAGGACTAAGATAACACAAAAAAAAAACATGATAAAGACTTCGAGTATAGAAATAAAACCATCTTAACCGATTTCTTATCCTTTCGTTAATTTTTTAGTGTGTTCCTATTGTAGGAATCCAGCTGCATTTTCGAAGAGACAACACACCCCATGAAGGAACAAGTCTACTATATATGTGTGTTTCACAATAATTTTGCGTTGTTTTTGCTCGTATTTTGCATAGTGAATCCTAACAAGAAGGGATGAGGTCACATGTTCGTGAAAACAATGCTTCCCATGAAGGATCAAATTAACAACTTTCTGTGCTGTTATAACTTATTTTGCGGTCTTCCATATTTTGGAGTTATGTATCCCAGCTACAAATAATGAGGTACGGCGTACTCGTGGGAACATCTCATTCCATGACGGCTCACGTCAACCATGTGTTAGTACTGCTATCTTATATCGCTCTTTTGCGTATTGTATCCTAGCTACAGGAGCTGAGTGACATGTCGCTCCATGCGGTCGCCCTGCCTCCCCACCGCGGCGCGTCTGGCGCATCGCAGCTCTCCAAATCAGTCTCCATTGTGGGATAATTTGCCTCCGTCGCTCCGTCTCCTTATCTGCGAGAATCGCGACCCACATCCGGTCTCGGGATTTTCTGCATAATCATGAACGCTTGTTCTCGTTTCCGTGCGATTCAGACGGAATACGACAATTCTGGGGGCATCCCGAGCTTTTTCGCGCGGCTGGGTGTTATATTTTTCTGGCAGCGGAGTTACTTTTGGATATAAAATGCACATATTCAGGGTGGTGTAATTGTCGCTTGTTTTATTATTTTACTAGTATGTACGTCCGTTAAAAATAACGGGTTAATTGAACACAGTTAATTGAAATAACTAATTTTCATGGACACAGATTGAAAAAAAGTTAAAAATTGACAAGATTTAAGTAATTATTGATTAGGGTCAATATTAAATAAAAAGTTTTGTTATAAACTCAAAAATATAGTATAGTAACTGGCGTACACCATTTTTATCCAGTATCTAATTTACAAATTCATAAACTCTTCAAATTTGTGCTATTATCCTCGTTCGACCGGGAATTAATTGTATCCGCGTTGCCAACTAAGTATGAAAAGCAGTGGTTGTTTGAGTATTGTTTTTATGCAATAACTGAAAAGTTAATTTTGCTCTATGTTATTCCTTGAGAAGCGGGCTCCAGACATATATATAAATGCATAAATAAATGCTCAACGCGTATTATAATGTTAGATGTTTGTATTTCATTTCATTAACGCATACAACTTTCTGACTTGTTTTACATAATTTTGCGATTTCCTTGAAGGAAACCCAAAAATCAAATGCACGATGTGGAAAAAGCATGTAAGGCATTTGAAAGTTACTCGCAAAATTGATGTCATTATAGTATTCTTAACACGGAACTTCTAACGGAGGTGCTAACCTGGCCCATTTTTACGACTGTTACGTGCGTGTTGGTCGGTCACGGCGCCCCTCCCTGAAATTGGGCTGTGCATGGGCCGTCACGTCGGGGATGCAGGGTGTGGACCGCATGAGCAGCCCATGCCCGTGGGGCATCAATGTCACGAGTCCTGTCAGTTCGGGGTGAGTTGGTGCCTGGAGTGTAGGTTGGGTGTGTTAGTTCCGTGGTCGATTTAGGTTTGGAGTGCCGCGACGTTTGAATTGGGTTAAAATTTCTTGTTTGTTTATTGCGTACGAAAGTGTTTTTGAGAAAGAGTGTTGCAATGTTAATTTCCTCAGTGCATTCGAAATGAATGTCGTGCAATTGTTGTGATTCTAAGGCCAAAATGCGTTGTCGCATCTTACGGTTTTAATGTACGAAATATTTCGTATTTTTAGATGAAAGACTTTGCTATGATCATCGGCCAAATTTGCATCTTCAGGAGATGTCCATAGTTTGATTTTCCCCGTTGGCGTGGAATGGTCAAGCTACAAAAACATCGTTGCAAACTTCATATTTAATTGAACACCGTTCTCATTGAATTTTATTTCACGTATGTGTCAGTTAACATAATTTACGGCCCCGAATCTATCGACCGGTGAGAAGCCTTTTATATCTTTGTCACGTTTAGGCTAATGAAAATAACACCTCCGTTGTGGGTCGACGTATCTCCAGTGTAACTATGAACTGAGTGCCCTTGTATAGTATTTGGATTAACTCCTCAGATCACGTAGGATAAACAGGCCGTAGGCAATAGGGTTAGGTTTGTCTATCGAATGCTGTGGAGACTGACGTTCCCAGAAGGACACCGTTAGGCTACCTCAGCTCTAGCTTGGCCTTCGGAACTTTTATCTTTCGTGCCCACTTCGTTCTTTTCATTTTCATACTTTTTCCGCTGATTGTTCTTTTTTTCTTCTTCGTCTTCCCAACTAGCTGTTACTATGCCCAGGGAATTCTGTGTGGCAACGCAGCTTGTGCATAGATTCCCGTTCTCCAAAGTCCATACTAAATTGTTTCTTTTCTTTCTGTGTGAGATAGTCCAAGTTGTTAAAGCATTACTATTCGTACTGTGACTGCTAGTACTATTTGGAATAAGCCTTCTATTGAATTTCAGGGTGTGAATTGCCTGTTCTCTGATGAGCTTTTAAGATTCCCTTTAAATACGTTCAAACATAACCATTTGAATACATCTATAATTTTTCATTAATCATTCATAATGAAAAATTCCTTTGCTGAATGTAATTTCTTAGGTGCGCACTGAATGAGTACGCAAGTAAAATCATGTGACTTAAATCAATTCATGTATTTTCGAATAAATTTCTTTAAATTCAACGCAGAAGGAACGCAACACGTTCAACCCAACCAGCGACGGTGGCGCAGTCACAGGTTGAGTGACCGGCGGTCGAGAGGCGCTGTGTTTCCTCTTGTGGTCCACTGCAATTTTACCGCGCGCCTGCCGACCAATATCCTGTTGTCTTCTTCTGGTCCAGTGAGTTTGAATTGTTTACTCCTGAGCAACTTAGAACTGCTGTGGTGTCATCCATGCGGACTAGGGATCTGCCGGCGCTGACGCTGGGTGGTCGCGCAGATCCTTTTCATGTAGGGTAAAGCGATGGAAAACATTAGCAAATCTCTCGACTGCATGTGTAACTTTCTCTATTCACTAATTATCTAATGAGGCGCACATGTCTGATGTTTACTCTCATTGTAAAGATGTGTCGATTTTAAGTTCGAAAAATACATAGAAACACATTTTTGCCATCTTCGGTTTCAGAGTAACTTGGAGGAGGTTTCCGAGGTATTTCTCGTATTTTATATAGTTGCGCTGTACGAACTTGCTTCGTGAACTGCAGGTGTCTCCAAGCGATCGTGATGTCACCATTTACATGCACCAATCTTCATGCAGTGGCGTGAACACATAAATCCAGAAACCACTGTTCACGAACTACAAATTGTAACTTTTCGATGAATGACATCGAACCGCTTTTGGAGGCACCTGGCTTTGAATGCCGAGTGCGAGACTCCAACATTCTCGTGTCAGTTGGTTGTGTACAGACGGACTTATTTTATGGACGACACTACCCATCGCTTTGAAGGGGATTATTATTGAGCGTGTTGGGGGGATTGGCGGCTCTTGGCGGGCTGAGCAAGATCCCGAACTCCTCGTAAATGAGGCACGCGTGAAGGGTGCATCTAAGATAACATCTACAAATGCTGCACAACTAACTGGTCGATTTTTTGGAAATTTTCCGAGTTAATGTTTCTAAGGGATGATGTGTTTTTTCGAGATTCTTGGCACCACATACGTGCTGAAAATTATGGTATACTAAAATTTTATTTCACCTTATGAGCATACTCGGAAGAGTCGCCGATGTATCACGGTACTCATCCTCGATCGCCATCTCTTTTATTTGTACTTTTTTCGTTCTTTTTGTCACGAGGCGTTCGTCATTCGTTCCATCTCTATTTATATATAAATACAAAGATTATTTAAAATAATCAGCACTGCGTCAGAAGCTGGATTCTGCATCGACTAGGGTCTCGTGGAGGGAAGAAAAAGAGTGGTCAATCGCTGTGGACTTGAGGTGCGTAACGACCGCCAGAAATATTACTCTCTAGGAGGAGGATACCAGTGAGATTTGTGGCCCCCTGCAGCCAAAGATAACATGCCGGGCCTCTCGCCCAAAAAAGTCCAAGATTTATAAATGTGAGCGAGTAAGATGGCTACGTATCTTTCATGGTGAGAGTATTGAGATGTGTTTGTATATCATTCACTTACGAGTATAAGTTCTTCTCGATGTATCAATTGAAAGTTGTTGATTTCAATTTTCAGCGTGAACCGTTAATTATAGCTTCAATTTTCTGTTGTAAGTGAATTGCTCTGATGATTTTTTTAAAGCTAACTCGATTTTGCAGTAACGTTCATTGCAGTTTCTTCAAAGATGTAATATTAATACGAAATGGGAATTAAAATTGCAATTCATATGATAGAACGTATGTCTGCAAGACTTCAATATAGCAGGCAGCAACCTCGTTTCCCAACCACGAACCTTGTTGTAACCTAATTTCGCAGAAGTAACAATCTTTCTTGAAATGTCTAGGAAAATTTTTAGTTTCGTTTGGAAAACTTAAGTTAAACTTCAGTAAATCATAGTTTAGAAACCTTCTGTTTTCCATGGAGATGTACCGAAGTATCAGTGTCTGACATCTGCATGGTGTTAGCATATTGAGTTGAGCATGTTTAGTATCGGTTTCGTGTAAGACTCGGCCTGTTTCAGCTACTTAACTCTAGTTTTAATAGTAATAACGGTGCCGGTATCAGTCTTCATGTTACCTGTATTCGCCCTAAAAATATGGTTCAGAACTTGATTATTATTTTCTAGCAGAAATCACAAGGAGTTCTGCCGCACAGGAACTACCGTTAGTTGTGTACGCAAAAGTAGCGAGATGTTGGCTCTCGAGTTTCCCGCTGCGAATGTTATGATGCAATATTCTACTTTTGTGAAGTACAATGGCCCTGCTTCGTTGATGGAATGCAAGTGCACGGCCTGCCATATGACAAAAGGAGCAGCAACCTGTCTCTTCACGCCTGCCCGCATTCGTGTACATGGGCGGACCCTGGGATCTCTTTATTTGAATAATTTTACCTCGCAGAAGGAGGCTGTGACTGGCCGGGCAAGTGAAGTTTCTAAGCTCGTTTGGATTCAGGACATGTACATCTAGTACAGCATGAAATATTGCGGCTGTCCATGTGCGTACCGCCAGTTTTCTTGCTAGGTTTTTGTCGTGAGTTTTCGTTTGCAGTGTGGTAACTTTGGAACTGACGTCATTTTGAGAATTATTTAAACTTAGCACTTGTGCATAATTCTTCTTGTTTTAGTATGCAAGTACTATGTATTTCTTCTCTGGCTTCAGTATTCAGGTACTCCTGGTCATGGACACCATGCATTGGGGAGTTCGCTCTACCTAATGGAAAGAGAGGCATTGCTACCTGGTTTGTCGGTTCCTGTTATTGGGGTTAACCACAGTGCTAGAATTAGCGTATTTTGACTATGTACAAAAGTAGGAAGCTCTTAATGTTGACCCTGGGCTGACGAAATTGCCGTGTCACAATTTGAGTTGTTCTAATATTTATTGACAATAAGTATGTTTCATTGCGTTAAGAAGTAACGTTAAGACTATCTCATTTTCTAGAACTATTTGCAAAAATTCATTGAGGAATGAAGCTTCATGCATCAATGGGTTAAAGAGCATTCTAAGGTTGAAAGTTTTAAATACGTGAAAGGAGGCTCAAAAAGCGGTACTGAAGGGGATACTGTTCGAATAAGCCCCTTAGGGTTCGAACAGAGTTAGGTTTGTGTTGTCGGTGCTATGGGGACCGGCGTTTTCAGGGGGCACTGCTAGGTTACCTCAGCTTTAGCTAGGCCATCGGGACTTCTATCTTTCGTGCTCACTATGATGCTTTCCTTTTTCAAGCTTTCTTCGCTAATTATATTTATTTTTACCTCTTCTTTTTTTGACTTATTGTTTCAGTGTGCAGGGAATCCTGTGTGGGAGCACTCCTGTGCATAGATTCCACGTTTTTCAAAGTCCATACTAAATGCTCCCTTCTTTTCGCTCTGTTGAGGTCGCATTGCATGTGGCTTGGTAGCTTTGAACTGACTAACAATTTAATCTAGTTTTGTGAATAGTTTTATGTGTTTGATAGGGTAATTAAAATCATGTGAAACTCCGATTCCTCCTGTAACTATGTCTCTAATCGTACTGTTTTTCTTTACTTCCTGTGGGTTAAAATATAACCGCTAAAGTATAAAAATAAGGCTTATACAGACGGTCGAGACTTCACAGCGGTTAAACTCGTCGATGTCGACGAAAATTTCACGCGCCAGTCTTTGAAGAATTCTTTCCTGTTCATTCGAGCAAGCTTCTCAAATCCTCGTTTGGAGCGCTAGTTCCGCGACGCCAAGTCGTCACCTAGAAATTCACACGCTGCCAATTGCTGGGCAATAAACGCCCGCCTCTCAGGATTTTATTTACCGGCAACAGCGGCAATAAATGTTGGCCTTTGTTTGCCGTGGAGCTGCGCCGACGCCCGCTGTTGGTTCTCTGTTCAAGTGCAAATCACGGGCCAGTGAGCGTATTTGCATTTAAATGGACGCGTTGCCGCTGAAATTCATCGGGTCTTACCCAGTTGTGTCGACGATGCGCCTTCTGTTTAGTTGCTGGACGGCGCCTTACTTTCGTTTGGCCCGTTTTCTGGTGTGGACTAGCGAAGTCTGCAATTTATTCTTTGTTACTTCCTGTTGGATGATCTTTCGCGTTTAACTGTGGCTATAAATTTTAGTTACCATACCTTCACATGCATTTTATTAACAAGACGTTGAGTAAATTGCAGTGCTCAGAAAAATGTATCCTGACGACTGTAGATCAGGCGAGCGTGTAGATCAGGCGAGAGAAAAGCTAAGCGCTCCTATATCTAATGAGAGCGCTTAGCTTTTCTCTGACGTGTGCTGCTAGTGTCTATCCTCGTTAGTTCGCTTCGGACGCTTGCGCTCGGTGCGGACTCCCTAGCTACCCACCCACTGCTGAGTCAGCAACAAGTGTTGCACGAGCCTGTTCGGTTTGTTTTTTGTTATTTTGTTGCTTTCTCTCGTTAGGGAACCTGGTTAATTCGGTGTGTGGTGACACACATTTTCCTGGCTATGTACTTCATTCTTGTAAATCTACATTTTTATATATTTTGACCATTTCTGAAGTGACTTTCGAGCGGCTCCTGGTGGCGATGTAAAATTATGCTTTTAATTTATGTCGTCAAGTATCATTGGTATTTTTAGGTTTTGAATGTACTCAAGCTTATTATTTTATGCGTGTCTGAGCAGATGTTATGCTGTGTTATTTTAATCGCTCTCTTGTTCACTTGGGAAAGCAAGCGTAATCCTGGACTTTGAAGTCGTGCTCTTGGAGAAGACGTCAAACTTCATCAGTAAGTCTCGGGAATATGCAAAGGAAAAATTCGTATATTTCTCGAATTATCGTGCGCTTCCTGTCTATTTATTGTCACCTTTCAAATAACAGTTTGTGAACTGTATTCCCGATGAAAAGTTATGTCTCTGCTCCTTCGGGGATAGCTAGTGGAATATTTATTCTTGATTTCTATGTACATTCTAACATCACCTTCAATTCATTTATGTTTAAGGTTGATTCTAGATTTGATGATAATTTTCCAGTCAGCTGAGAATGATTCCTTTCGTCTAATAACGAATTC
>VOMN01123809.1:0-36119 GCA_014899125.1 Orchestia grillus
CGAGTCTGCTTTGCTTACGTTGCCATAACGAAGTTTTAACTTTTTTTTTTCAAAGTTAATTTGCTGCTTAAATTAAATTTGTATTTCCATATTGATTTCGTCGTGGGATTTGGTGCTCTCTGATGGGTCCCGAGTCTAGTAATCTAAAAGCAAATTATCGTGCCCGACTCAACTATAGAGGGATGAACATTTTTAAAGGGCGAGTGCTTAATTTGCATGCATTGACGCTGTTTTTTAACGCCTGAACACTTCCGAGTCCCAAATGTTCCGGTGGTGTGACAGCGTCAATGCGTAGGTCGAGGGGTGAATTTGTTATTGCCCTGGCGTATGAGTTGCTACTGCTATTATGTCTTAGAAATGCCCAGGAGTGTCGCATGTGATGAACGGCACTAAAACATGCGTTACTATATATGACCCCTGGCTACTGCCCCCATGGGGCTAAAGCTGCTGCTTGCAATACTAGGTCTGTCCGTCGGAGGTGTATCAGGTTTATTGGTTTTTACGACTTTTTTACTCAGTTGTAATCTCCCTCACCGCCCAGAGAAAAACCTCACGTCCTGTATGACCCATCGCTCGAGCAAATATTTAGCTTCTAGGATCACTTTATCAGGAAAGTGATGGTAAGCTCGCGATTGAAATAGAGCGTGGGCGTATTCCTTTCCATTAACGTTCGTGGAACATTTTCCGGGGAGAGCTTACTCGCTTGTTTTTGTTTAACTCTAGTTCATGGCTATTCATGTAACGTGACTGATGACCTTACAATCTTACACGTACCAGTCCCGAGTACGCCTGTCTGTCGCGGGAGGAACATATATTTCGTAGCACAAATTTCAATTGTTGTGCAAAGTTGCACGTTCCATCTCGTACACTTTGATTGAAGCTGGTCTTGTTTCGCATTACAGGCAGAATTAAACTTTCTTGACTCGTAGGGAAAAAATCTTCACTTGCACAATGTTCGGTGCATGCTGCACCTCTGAATTTCAGCCATACGTGAGGTTTGTGTTGAATAACAGCGTGTTCTCTCCAAGACCGCGCGCCATGCCGTCAGTGTATGCACAGAGAGCTTCTTTGCGGCACACGGTCGAATTCAGCGCATGTCGAGCTCCTTCCAGCCTACCCTGACGAAAATAACGTGGGCTGTCCCACTAAGATGAGTTGTCAATTTCACTTTCGTAGTCAAGCTGACGAGTCCAAATGAAAATATTTAGCGCAGTTTATTTTAAAGTAGCTTTATTGGCATTTGTGAAGCTTTTCCTTTTCGTGTTCAGGTACATAACACCCTGACTTAGTCAAGTTCATTAGGAACTAGTAGAGCAGGTCTGAGTCGGACTTACTTTTGTCAATCGAAGATTGTTGTCTTTCATGACAGACAAATTTTGAACAGCAGTTAAACTAGTTACGTTGGCTGCGTCGGATTAAGAGGGGCTAATTACATATTTTCGGGCAGGATATACTATGCTAACTTTATTTACTTTGTTTTGGGTGACTCTACGTATGTTGCTACGAGGAAACCTCTTGTAGCGTATCTAAATTCAAATGACCATCAAGTCTACAGCGTTTTGAGAGCTTTCACTGTTCAATATCATTAAAAAAATATACAGTCCATGAAATTAATACTCATACTTCATTGTTTACTTTCACGAGATGTTATTGCTACAGACGTACGCCCATATAATTTTAGCACTTTTGAATACCACGAACGATCAATCCTGGTGATCTGGCCGAACCCACGGCTGCTCGCAGACGCTGCAGGATCGTTGATAAGGAAGGGATCCCATCGCACTCGCGTGCATCAAATGACCTGGGGTAGCGGCCGAGCGCTTATCGCCTGCTGAAACCCTAATTTATATCATTTATTCTTAGGAACATCGTTGCTTTCGGGTCAGGACTTTTTAAGGTTCTCTTTAAGTTAACGCTGACTCGGTCTTCTATTCTTAGCAACGCGGGATGAATTTATTAAGGGTGATGACAAATTACTGCTAGCGTGCTGTTTGTATGTGAAATTGTAAGTCAAAGTAGATACGTCGTGTTCCTTGTTAAACTGTATGTAGCTTTCAATTATGGATTTTGGGCTCAGTTTGTTTGTCGCACTTCTCTATCTTAATTTATCTGTACATGATAGTGACATGACACATGTTATGGGCTGTAGCCCACCGTTAACGAAGATTTGTAAAGATGTTGAATTTTTTTCCTGTTCATCGTTTCGCCCTAATTTTGTAATCGGGTTAAGATACACAAAAATTTCTTTAAAGCAGTACCTCCCCCTTCAGACATATACCAGTATTTCACCAACAATTTTGAAAACAAATAATATTCGTCGTCTCTTAGATATATGCAAAAATTTCAGTCAACAGGAATGACATGGTCTCTTGGCTCGGCAGGCGCGCGGTTGTGTTTACCATCGGAACCCGTCTAAATATCGGCAGGAAAGCTGCTATAAGTTTCGAGCAACTGCGTGCACCAAGAGAAGATAACATGACGGAAACAGACCTCTCCGCTCGTCACAAACAAACATTTTCTCCTCAGGAATTCAATCTAAGGATGGGATTATTATGCAAACCCCACCTCGTAGTCCCAGAAAACTATTAAAGTTTTTTCTCGACTGCCTTGGAGATATGATAAAGCTGAATTCTGGTTGCGACTCGCGCCCACTTAGGGGAAAATTTTTTCTTCCGGAAGGCTGGCGCAGGCTTTGAGAACAAGACCTCCTGAGAATAATAATGCATGTTTTGTTGTAGATTCCCACGGGATGTTTATATTCGCGTTGCGAAAATCTCAGCATTGTGAAACACTCGCTTGGGAACGATGATTTGCAGACGTCTTGCGGACGAAAAATACTCTGGGCTGTGCATTCCGATCAGGGAAACGGAAGGGACTCGTTACACGAACAAGATTATCGCTTCTTGAATACTGATTACGTGTTAGTTCTTCAGCTCGTCCCACTGTTGTTCCTGGATTTGATTGCCTCAGAGTTGTCCCTGAACAGGCCACGTTTTTTTCCAAATTTGAACTCAAGTAACATAAACGAAAATTGTACGTCTTAATTTAACTTATGTTATCTGCTTTGAAATGAACCTGGCTCCGGGAGTGATTAGAATTACTCCGAACAAATTTTCGAAAATGTTTAAGGGGGCAGTTTTATACAAGAGATTGTCAATTTACTCACATGATTTTTCGCGCAATCATTTTGATTTCTTCCGTATTCAAAAATTAAAAGTTGCATTTAGATTTTGTTATACTAGTTTATTTTAGCCTTGCCAGATTCCTTTGCTACACATACGTGTAATATGAATAGAGTATCTTTATGTATATGATTGGAGCGGAATTTTTTGATTGATGATATAGATTTTCTAATATTTCGGTGCGCTTACAATAGTTTTATTAAGTAAATAACTTTAATGGCTCAAAGTACATGGACAGCGGTTTAGGTTTTAAAAATAAATATTTTTTTTAAGCGACGTGTTCCTTTATCTGGAGAGATTCACAACAATAATATTAACTCGCTATATAAAAGAATGCTCTTGAAAGGTTTGTTTAGTCGATAATGACAGTCAGAATAATATTTAAAACGCTACTTACTCAAATCAGGAGAAAATTTGCCCACTGATAATTAATTTTCTTTGCTTTGCCGAACTCTCAATTTTATGAAATACGTGCTTAAATGATTAATAAGTCCTTTCTGATTATTTAACCATCAATCTAGTCGGAAATTTGGCCCGGTAATTTCAATATCGAAGAATACATTTTCAGTCTGGTTGTCTGAATTATTTCTGGAGGTATTCGTAAACTCGTCGACTCGTTCATGCATCTTAAGTAACTGAACTTTCTGAAGGCAGGCACGATTTGTAAGAACCTACGCGAGTTGTGTTTGTTCGATTTTAATTATCTCCGTGTGAATTGTGTGTTTATTTTATTTTTGTTTTCGTTTCTATCAAAGAAACTCTGTGTGTGTGGCCGAGTAATGACTACTACAACTACGTGTACGGCGCCAGTGCCTGTTGATGTTTCTTTTCTGCAACGTGCGCACGGTGGACGGAATTAGGTTTACGAGCATCCTCGGAGGGAATGTTTTCATGCTTCAAAAAAAGGAAAAACTCGTGAATTAACGCATCAGATCTCTTACGAGAAAATTTTCTGGATGGGGATTCTCTTATGACAGAAACGAGTTTCACGGTCTCCTTTATAATTTTTGCGACCGAACCAATGTTGTTCACAAACGATTGTGTAGCGTTTTTTTTGTATGTGTGGAGGTGCTCACCGCGCCCTTCAAGGGGATTTGTGAGGAAACCGCTAAACTCATTTACCACGTGAAAGGCAGGACGCTACATGGACATTAGACGGAATGAAAATGCAGGGAAATTGAAACGGAAAAAAATGATAGAAAGATCCACGAGAGGCAGCTAAAATTAAAGAATGAAATTATAAAACTGACTGTTCATCGCAAGGAATGACAGATTAATTACGAAGTGTGAACTTGCATTCTATGTTCACTTGATATCAATATAATGTTCTCACTAATTAGGCTTACCTGCATGTTTGCTATACTTTTGTCCTAACGAAACCTTCCCTTGAAAATTCCTATTTGACTGAATGAGTTTACTGTTCACTAAATTTTCATCTAATTTTTTGCTGCTCCTGTTACTTTAACATCTCTGTTCTAGTATTAACTTCATCTTGACTAATGAAGTTATTGAGAATTTATAAACACATTACTCGGTGTTCAGAGATCACGTTCATCGAAATTGTACAATAACAATTATGAATAATTTCTGTTATGAGGTTTCAAAAGCCCTACTCCATTTCAAGATGAATTTGGTTTCAACCACAATAGTGATCTCATGTGAGTTCTCTCGTTAGACAGTAGTTCTCTGCTTTCTGAATTACAATGTGGGATTCACCCACGAATAAGATTTTTACACATAATTTTGTAGCATGTTGATGGCAAACAAATGCTAAAACGCTTGTCACCCTTCATAAATTACCCCGAGAAGGCCGGTGGTGCATTCACACGGTCTGTGTGATCTTGTGAATGCAACAACTATGAGCACGAAATATCTCGGGATAGTTCGTCAAGAGGTTAATATTTTCACAGGGTCCTTTTTTATCAGAACCGGTGCAGCATTTTATGTGTTCATCCTGTTCAGTTCTCTTCTTCCTTATGGGAAAATGAAGTCTTCTCGTGGCTGTTTCGACCATGAGACCAGTACCGTGCCGAGCATTGTCGGGCCAAGCAAATTTACCGCCGAAAAGTTGGGTCCCTGCGACTCATTTCTGCAAAAAAAAGTCTTGCGTCTTCCACTTGTTTCCCTACGTTAACTTTCGGCGGAGCGTCAGATGAGCTGCGCTCCTATGTAGAACTTAATACCCACATCGATATTTAAGCCAATTTTTTGGTAGGAACAGTAAAACAATCGGAAGGGGTTCAGTCCGTGAAGAGATGTGACAGGACGACGTTATAGCTACAGTTATATGTTACATTCTCAGTTACAAACGCGGATCTTTAGGTGCGGTTGTCAAGTCTCTTGAGTTCGTTTTACTACGTAGGGCAACGTAGCCAAGAAAATTAACTCGTTCTTTGGATGCTCGCATAGTTGTCTTACTTAGGTCTAGGAAAGAGTCGCTGGGGCGTAGCTGGCTCTTGTTAGTTATGCCGTGGAAGTTGAGAAGTTTCGAACTGTTAGACGCCTGTGTTTCAGCGGCATGATAATAGGTTGCCTGCAGCTCCTTGTTGCTGCTGGGTCTGCTCATGAAGCTCTTGCAAGCTTAAAAGATCTTTCCTAGTTCTTGAGTTATGAACCACTCAGTTTCCTCCGTTCTCAGAAATGGTTGCTTGTTGAGCACTTTTTCGCTCACTTGAAAATTTTATCTATACTTCTTCGTACAATGGGTAATTCTGTTTAGCCTTGTTAGATCCTTGCATGAGATAGTTTTAATACGTCACTTAATGTCGTTCTCGAATGGAGTGTGTGTTTTTTATTCGCTTATCATATCATGTTTACACATTTAAAACATATTTATTGGTGGACTGTTGAAACAAACTTATCAATCCTTCAACGTAAACAACACTGCTGTGCGTGAACCACCATTTTTTTAACTAAGTTTATGCATAAGTACAATAATTATGGGCACGAAATTTGCATGGCCGAAATTCTTGGTTTAAATCAAGCAGAGGCAAGAGCCAGCTAATGCCGCAGCTTGGGCCTCTGATCAGCGCTCCTCATTTGCATGTGTGTGTTGTTTATTCAAGCTTGTTGATGCACGGCCACTGCTTTCTTAATTTCCTTCTAATTTTATACTTGAATCGATGACGAGGTTTCGTTGACTCTCCTGACTAGCTACCATTTCCGCGTAATCAAAACTCGTGAACACTTCCTGCATAAATTGGCGTCAAAGTTCAAGAACATTTCCAAAGTACGCTTGTTGTGACATTGAAGACTCTTTTATTTTCACCTTAAATTGAAGACGAGGTCAAAATACTGGACCTTCAGTGGGTTTTATCTTGCTCTATTTTTTTGTTTGAATCGATATCGCTATTGACATGTCTCTACCCGCTTCCTGTGAGACCACTATTGCTATTTCCCATTAAAATCGAAGTTAACGTGTATTAGATTTCCTTACAAACGCTTAAGTGTGGGAATAACGTTATTGTCAGGTCGCTTCAGTATCTAAGTGTTTGCGGAAGACCTTAGACATTAACCGAGAATCTTTTTTTTCTGATCGTCTTTGTTCAAATAAGTGTAATAAAGGGTACGTACTTGATTCAATTTAAAAAAAAAATTCGCCCTGTTTGAGGTCCTTTTTTATGTTATTTAGAGCGTGACACGATAATTGCGCTATATATTATAGATACTATTCAAGTCAAGCTGGATTCGGTGAAAGCTTAGCTCAAATGTAAAAAAATGTGCGCAATTGAGTTACCATCCAAGTATACATCAAATGCTTTGGCATAAAGCATTAACTATTCATGTATATATTCAGCCTAATTTGAGCTTCTTAAGATTAATGCAAATTCATTAGTTGCAATGTTTGCGAGGTATTGGATAATCCATATTTGGTTCAGCAGCGAGTGAGGCAACGCCGTAAATCTCAGTCTTATAATGTACTCGAAATCCATAATCCAGCAGCTTCGTATTCCACGAAGTCCATGTTCCAGTTGCTACGTATTCCACGAAGTCCATGATCCAGCAGCTCCGTATTCCACAAAGCCATGATCCAGCTGCTACGTATTCCACAAAGTCCATGATCCAGCAGCTTCGTATTCCACGAAGTTCATGATCCAGCAGCTCCGTATTGCACGAAGTCCATGATCCAGCAGCTCTGTATTCCACAAAGTCCATGATCCAGCAGCTACGTATTCCACGAAGTCTATGATCCAGCTGCTACGTATTCCACGAAGTCCATGATCCAGCAGCTACGTATTCCACGAAGTCCACGATCCAGCAGCTACGTGTTCCACGAAGCGCATCATACGTGTGTACATGCTGGAGCTCCTCTGGCCAAGTAGATGGAAACTCATGCATAGAACTTACGTCAAAGTTGCTTCACGCTTTATGTTAATTATCAGGCGAAGCTCATCAGCGCTTCTTGGGTTTCGCGCCCACCTCAGCTACGTACTGAGAAGCCTACGTCAGAAGCCAACGTGCGTTTGAGTCCAAGCCGATCTTGAAAATTTCAGGATTTATTAATTCAGCCGAACTGATTCATGTTTGCAACCAGAGGAATAGAAGAAGTGTTTGTCCTTGAAACACGCGTATATAACTTCGACCAAAAATAGTTTTCGTATTTTTTGTGTCCTGTGAGATTATGTATCTAATTCCTGTTCATTTTGTGCTTTTTACCTACATATCCAATTGATTTGGCATTGATGAAAGCAATTGCAAGAAGAATTAGAAGTGCTACCATGAAAATTAATGAAGAGTGCAAAATTCTTGGAGCGGTAGAGCTTCACTGCGTTTATTGAGCATTAACTCAAGTTTCATGCGTACGTAAATTTGTTTTTTATTTATATGAGTATTTCTTTCCTTTCTGGTGAAGATATCACGTTAATAATGTAAGTTCAAATAATTGAAGACTAACGCAGTTTCTGTATTTGCTGCAGTTCTCATTGACATGTATGTGTAGGGGGATGGAAAGTACAGATGAAAATCATTAGTGAAAATTTAACGGGTAAATCAATTTAACTGGTGCAGACAAACGGTTTTAGGCGTTGGTGCTGAATCTGGTTCTAAATACCGAACACTGCATTGTTTACAAAATTTACTGAGCTTCGTTACAACAGTAGTTCCCCCAGCTTCAAAATTCTTAGCTCTATTCTGAAGTTGAATTTGCTGTTTTGGTTCGAAGGCCGATGATGTGAAGTCATGTCATCCTGTAAAAGAGCTTATATTGGGCTCAAATTTATACATGTATCAGTCAACATTCCTATTTTCTTTATGTTCTTAATGAGTAAGCGTCAAGATACATAAAATAAAATTTAAAAATATGATCCTTACTTGAAATCGGCCTTCACGCGTAAAATAATTCTTCTCACACCTCCTAAGATTCAAACTCGGAATCACCACGCGTCCGAATACATCAATGATCTATCCAAAACTTGAGTTTTAAAGGGCTCTTGAGTACACCAGTGCTTTGGGAAGCGATGCATCGGAGGCAGTGTAGACAAGTAGTCTCTGTCATCTCTGGAGTCGATCTTGTGTTGCTACCGCGGCAGATGTCCGGCGGTCCAAAAATTTGGCCTCCAGCGCTTCTGTTGGCCTGCCTCAGTGTGTCGCCCTCTGGTGCCGCCGCCGGCCTGCGCTTCCCAAACAAAGGACTGTATGCTTGCGATTCACCTTTGATGATGCCTGCTACTTTCCGTATCTATTGACTCAAAAATGCTCTTCTCATGTTGTCTCAAATTTTCTGATGTTCGATTCGCGTTTTTTTCAGCCGTTGCAAGTTGTGAAAGCTGAAGCCATGTCATATGGAAGTCTTCGTTTAGCCTTTTTTCCTGTCGTCTATTGTATTGAGTGCTTTTGTTCTCGAGAGCTTTCAAATTCTTTGTTATTTTCTACGAAAGCTTGTGGCATCCTGCCGTTAAAATCCTAGGAAGCCGTTTCTAAAATATTTAACACAAAAATCTCTGTAAATCTTGACGCTTTCTATTAGTGTTCATATTTGCAATTGCGCGGAAGTTCAACGTTCATTTGTCATCATGGGTGACTTTGCGATCGCAGGTTTAGATTCCAGTTTCTTACCTCATCTCATTTAATTGTGGCACATCGTTCCTGGATTTTTCTTAGATTGAGTTTCAAAACGCAGCAACACTGTCACACGTTGCAGCATTTTTTCTTGGGCTTCACAGTTCCACACTGCGTGACGTGCTTCACAATTGGCCTCCAGGTTCTTCTAATTTTGAGGTTTCTTCAACCATTTTTTATCCATCTGCTGTGGAAGTTGCCAGCGCGTTTGTGCCACCAGCTCACAGTTCTTTTGGCTCAACCTAATTCTACTTCGAAGTCCTGAAGGCCGTGTCTTTACGCCGTTCTTTTAACTGTTGCTGCTGGGACTCAGAAAGACGAGAACTCGGCCACAATTTCGCTGGTGCCCGTGCCCGGCTCAGTCGATACCTCTACCTCGTATCCTCCTCATCCTCCCACTCCTCGGGCTGAACGCCTTGTGTTTGCTTTCACTGTCTTCGTTTTTCTGTATCCCGACCTTGAGCTCTTCTTGTAGTCGGAAATTTTGTGCAGCTTTCGCTTAGTGTCAGTCCTTCGATACCTAGCCTCTCACTTCACTTCAGGAGGCGTTGGTTCTGTTTTCTCCTCTTGGAAATTTGGCAAAGCTCTTGGATCAATTTTGTCCAAAAATGGAACTACTTTGCTTGAATGTCATAACCTGTACACTTTTCCAAGCGCTGGTTATGTTTATTTCCTTAAGTGGGTCGATAAGAAAATTCCTCCTTGCGCTCACTTCCAATCAAATTAGCCGATGCCACTTTCCTAGAATTCAGTAAGCAATTTTCTTCAACCACGCTTTATTTGACTGCATTTGTATCCCATCCTCCATCATGCTCTACATAACTCGGCTGCATCCAGTTTCTAAGAAGCCTCAAAGCTTGGCACTCGGATGGCAGAACACAACTCTTCTCGTGTTCGTACGTTCTTCAGCCAGTGCGCGAACACCTCAAATGCTCCAATTGAGTACTTGAACTGGAGCTCCGAGAGCGGCCTAATCTCCAGTTTAATTTGCTCGGACACAATACGGAGGACATGCTTGTGTGCCCGTGTATCTCACTGCAAGTTACAACGTTTGGTGCCTTTTTCAGTTAATGCAGTCTTCTGACTAACGTCAATTAGTGCACTCAACAAGTGCCCAACGGTCGTTGAGCGCTCTTTTCATTACAGATTTTTGAAAAAGTTTGCGCTGCAGTCAAAGCTCCACGCTGGAGTTTAATTAGCGTTGCCGTCTAATAAAGAAGCGTCTTTTGTCTCTCCAATGATATCATTCTAACTTTTTTGTGACATAAATTCCTCGATTCCAATCAGCTCAGATTGTGCGTCCGAATTTTATGTAGCGTTTTATCCCAAGCGAGTTAACTTGGTCTGTGAAAAAGCTCGTAAGTCTAATATTTTTCTCAGAAACTTCTTATGATGCCTTACACACCGTGTAATGTTTGATGGAACACTCTGTGTGTCATGTTTGGGAACACGGTGTCGCAAAAAAGAAGAGAAAAAATAGTAAACCATGCACCTCGTTCGCCGATTTGTTAACGCGTTCCCTGTGTATGAATTCTAAGTTACGTTGCTCCATCCGCGTTGTCCCTCCGAATTTGAATTCGGAGACACTTTCGTGTTTGAAGTCACAAATGTGACTTCATTTTTGCTTTCTCTCTGTACTCGGATTAGGGGTATTTAGTCATTTAATAATTCAAATATGTGGGTTTCCTGTAACCGCAACTAAAAGGAGTGTTAATGAGTGTTAACGCACATGCAACCAATACGCAACCGAGGTTATTTGAGGTGCGATACCGGGGAATGCGTAAGCTGACCAGTTTCTTCAGGTGTTTCTGCAGTACCAGAGGAGGTGACGATTCAGATGTATTATTTTCTCAATACTCGGTCAGTTAGGAGCAGCTCTACTTGGTCGCTGACATTAGCTTTGAAAATTGAAAATTTTATTTGAAAGGAGACTGAAGATTCATAATTGTCACGTTTAATCGATAATTCTCTGAAGATTTGTTTTATTTCTATGCTTCAATATTTTGGTTGATTTGATAATCGGTTTGATGAAGCTTTAAAAAAAGATTAAAATTCTGCATTTCTGCCTGTAATGAAATCAATTGAATCTCTTCCAGCTGCAACTAGCTTATTATTTGATAGGTTACCGGTGTTGCAATTTTATTACTGAAACGACTGAAGCTGTATGTAATAACATTTCGTATGTAAAATAATTGGAATTCAAGTATTAAAAGTTATCTTGCGGTTCAGGTAAAAAATTTGGGCCTACACGTTTGTCGTTACCTCTAAAGTGAAGCTTAGTTTTACATTTCATAAGCTCCTCTAAACAAATTATCACTGTATTTTAATTAAACTTTCTTGGCCTTCGCTTTGAATTTTTTATGCAGGCTATCGCAAAAAGTGTGTTTTTTGAGGAGCAATTTGTCACATATATATATATATATATATATATATATATGAATTTTTCAATTATTTTTTGTCATTGTTGCAAGTCTTATATGCATGAATGAAATAAAATGATCTTTATTATTAAAGAAAATAAATTTTTCACTCCAAACGAACCATAGTTGTTCTTCTGTCTACTCGCGCCGCACATTCTAGTCATTCCAGTTGTTCTTATATCAAATTTAGTTAGGCTTTCGAAATTTTTGTTTTTCGTGCCCACTTTGCTTCTTTCCTTCTTCATGCCTTCTTCTATGATTATTCATCTTTCCTTCCTTTTCCTTGTTAATTTGCTTTTTAACACTTTGACTACAATTCTCCACTCAGGTAAAATTACATGCCGACAAATATCTCTACTGTGACTTTGAAAAAGAAGGATTTTGGTTTCACAAATTTAATTACTCTATTAATTTTCTTTCTAATCAGAACTAGCTTATTCGATTGATGAACACAAATTTAACGAAAACTCAAAATTTTGTATTTATACATGATAGTGCTTTGGTTACATATGGTTAGGTTAGATGATCGCGTGTGCCAAAGTGTTAAAGTCCATACTGAAAGGTCCTCTTTTCGCTTTCTTTGGGTCCCATTTCAGGAGGGTAGGGGGCTTTAAACTAACTAATAATCTAATTTTTCAGCTTCGCAAATGTTCAAACTGGTTCACCCAATTTTTTTTAAGCGGCTGATAACGCAGGCCAGTAGATTCGAAAACATCGCGGAGCAGCAATTCATTTGGAATCATGAATCTGGAGTCTTTGAATCGTCACATCCGCCTGCAACTTCCCTCTGGTGTGAAGAAAGACTTGTCGCGATTGAGCGTGTAACTCTCGGCTGAATTATCTATGCGCTTCATTGACAATTTCATGCTCCTACGTACTTCTTACCACTTCATGAATAATTTTCTTATTCCAAGTGTTTTTGTTACTGTTGCCTGCGAATAATTTTCTTAATCCTCGTGGTTATGTTACGTTTGCCTTTATTCATTGCTATTGCACCAGTGCAAAGATGCTGAAAAAGTAATGGTATTCAGTAATCAAAATGTGGGTGCATCATTTTTGATCCCCTGGTTAAGAAAGTCCATTGAAAGAGTTTTTGGTGTCCAAGGTTAATTTTACCTTATTAAAATAAATACACAACCGTAGAAAATTCGCAAACCCAATTAGGCAGTTGACCCCCGCCTCAAAGCTGGAGTTCATCACGCATGCGTGACCAAGACTTGAGTCTGAGAGGGGCGTGGGTGCATAGGCGGGCAGTAGCAGCGGAGTGATTTCTTGCTGCTCAAGGTCTTCAAACACTCATTCCCTTCACTGGAAAATTTGAATTTTCTGAAATATTAACGTGACTTTGGTGTAACGAGTGTCACAAATTTTTAGTGAAAGAGGACTGCATGGCACAGCGGAGATACATGTTCTACCTTACCCTTCTTCACTGACTACTCCATTAGACACGCCGTGTGTATACGCTGCGAGCGTCTTACAAGGATCCTGTTGGTCATCGTGTTGATCATGTTGATCTTGTTCGTGGTCAATAGGATTTGGCTTCATAATAGCAGCTCTGAGACCACTGGCCGGCCTTTCTTGGAAGCGTTTATACGAGTCCCAGCGTCCCAGTTTCAGTCCGTGACCTGCCTGGGTGGGAAGAATTTTTGACGAACACTAACAACGTCTGGCGGCGACCTTCGCTAATACCTGTGAGAAAGCGAGCCATTACCGGTATTTTGGCTTGATATTCCCTTTGTTGTACATACGCCTGTATGGGGAACTATACAAAAGTTTTAACCAAAACTTTGTATTTACATTTTCGATTTCTTGAGGAAGAACCATAATTTACACTGTGGGTTGAAGCATGTTCATGTCTTGTTTTTGTTTTCTTCAGAAAATTAACCTATCCGCGACGAAGGATGCCTACATTGTTTGTTTACATAATTGCTTGAAATTCAACATTGGAACACAATCTAGGATTTCAACTGTCCGTTTGTTTTCAATATAGACATTCCACGAATAGAAACACAATTCAGAAATGATTTCTTTTGACCCCTCTGCCGTGGGCACGAAGAGTTGCTAGAAACCCAGTTCATTTTTTTGGGTGAAAGTCGAGCGTCATTTTAAGTGACACCGGTGCACGGCACAACAATACCAATTATAGGGACGGACTCCAACGTAACTAAAATTCACTCGAGTGAACAGAGTACCAATTCTGGCAACCGAAGCATTCCACGTGTGGTCCAGTTCGGGAAGAGAATACTCGTGTGTCCGCCGTCACGGCCTGCGGCTAAAGTTCGCAACACCTGCCGTGGACAAGGAGCAGTTGGCCGTTAACAAGCCCTGCGATCTTCGAGGACTCGCTCCCTGGCCATCTTATACCTTCCTTGGCCTCTTCAACAGACTTTTCGGGCCTCGAAATAAAGTGGGTCCGTTTTTTTTTTCTTCCAGTTTGCTCATCAAATGTGTGTCTCATGACGGTAGGATGTGAACGAACCTATAAAGGGGCTGTAAAATGTGTTAGTGATAACAATGTACGTATATGTGACTAGATCACTGTTTCAGAATGTCGTCTGTTGGGGTAGGATATGAGAATATGAATCTGACAAACTTTTTTTTTCCTGAGTACGAACAATGATTATTGCTAAATGCTTATAATTGTGAAATCCTCGACAGGGCTTTAGCTTATGGATTGGTGAGATAAATAGGACGATTTTTTTTCAGGAAAGAATGTTCCGTAAAAATGCTTTGCACTTTTCTTTTCAAGGTTTTATTTTTAAGAAAATTGCATCGAAAACATACACTCTTCTACATCAGTATTATTCGTACTATCATTTGTATTGAATATTTGAAATCTCCTGTTGAAGAACAGAAAATTCATATAAATTCCTAAATGAGGAAAGTAATTCGTGCTCAACTCAGAGTTATTCATCCACTCATGTGCTATCAGTGAAGCTCCGATTGGAACAAAATAACTTACTTTGCACAGCCGTCAAAATTTCCAGATTTCGAATGACCATCGAATCTAAGTGCAAATTTTACATCTCTAATTTAGGTCACCAAGTGTGCGGTCGAAATAAATGTTGGCATCACACGTTCCCTTGAACTGTCCCCTAAAACATGTGAGTTACGTACGCTTGTTGGTAACAGATAAAAAAACACAAGAAATTTGATCGTTGCGGCACCTTATCCGTCGACGCTCTCTTTCTCTCAGGTGGGCGACGTGTCGAGGTACAAATCTAATTTGTTCCACGTGCCCTCTAACTCAGGTCGACGCTGGCGCTGCCCTCATCATAAAGCTTGCACAGCTTCCTTCCTTTGGATAAAAAACTTTATTAATAAAAAATTTTAGCAATCCCAAGACAGTGTGCGCACAGTGCATCGTTGAGTCGTTAATGCCTGATACCTTATGACGCGTGGATGATGTGCGTCTTTAAGCATCATTTTCCAAGGGAAGCACTCCGTGGTTCCGTGAAATACAGTTTGCCCAGACGGGAATCGATCCCTTACTTCCCAGCTGCAACTAATGCAGTAACAGCGCGGCACCGTAGAGTTCAAATTGCTATGCACGTCCTCGGTTGTGGTGAAAACCCTAGTCTGTGTGAGCGGTTTTTGCCGTCGTCGAACAACGAGAGGATGATTATTCGTGAGGCAAGCTGTCGCGGTGCTTAATTCTCGGGAGCATTTTTTCTATCACGTATGATTTAGGTTTAAATAAGGTTGTATCGCTATTTTTTTCTTTATGCAAAGGACTAGTAAGATGAATTAACTCCTCGTGGGAAATCTTAACGTTAGGGAAATGAATAGTGTTGACTTTCCCAATTACTGTTTAAATGAAAATAATTTTACTTTAAGGTTTAAATGTGTTTAGTTCGTTTCAAAAATGAATCAGATAGCTAATATCATTTATAAGTATTTAAAAACACAAAGTCAAAGTTTCTTCAATATAAGCGATAGTGAATAAAATAACTGCATGTTTACTTCCTTTTTTTTCTCGGTTAAAATACTTTTTGGAATAAAATTTGGAATAACTGATTTTTATACATTCTATCTAGATTACCTTTCTGAATTTTTAAGTCTGTAAATACTATACAGAATAGTCTATTACGTTTCCACACGACGAAATCTTTGCTTTCTGACATTAAAGTTGCATTTCTTAACCAGCAAATTTCACTCTTGCAGCAACGCAGGTATTTTAAGCTACTATACAAAAGAGAAGATACATCTACAATTTCTTAAATCGTACTGCGCATTCAATGTAGGAGGTCCTTTCATGTTCAAAACTCGAGCTCCATGAAAAGCTCGAGACAATGAAATCTGTTACAGAGAAAAATTGCAATCTGGAGGGTAAGAAAATAATCGGATTTGATCATTTGTGGACGCCGGGGCTGGTATGTGCAGGGCAGAGGAGCTTGTCAAGACTAGAGCTCTTCTAAGCTTGCCAAACTGTATAGATGTAAGCCTTCCTAACCGGTTGATTTATTTCATATAATCTTCGATTAGGCCTACTGCGAATGGTTGATTTACGCTTCCTATTTGGTAACGAGCATCTTCCTTTGAAACTCGACTCATCAAAATACTATTGGGGACCTTATTATTACCTTCCTTTAACGTGGCGCAGTTTGGTTTAGCTGCCGAGCCAAAGAATTAAACATAAAGAAAGAATTAACCATAGTTCAAGAGAAAATTCAAACTTTAGTTTGTTAGTCCAGGATACTTTATACCATGTCTCCGTACAGCTAAAGCCTTTCTGTTAGTCTGTGATGTATTAGTTCATCGCAAAAATTTGACTACCATACGTTCAATTGCATCTGAACCTGCCTGTATATTTTGAATTTTACTTGATTACTCGAAATATTGAATAAAATGTACATATCCTGGTAGTTGTCAAAATTCGATACTCTTCAAAAACTATGCACGCACTTGTGATACACTAGAAAGAAAGTTACTCAAATTGATCAATATTTTCGAGGGCGTTTTGCCTGATCTTGGGTAACTTTTGAAACACCTCTGCCTAGGCTTAGACTGCTGCTGGAGGCTTTGATGCCTCGCATGGAACACATAAACTTTTCTTTTTCAACGTTCGTTATCCCCTAAAAAGCGTTCTTTCAGAACCCATTATGGAGGCTAATTCTCTTTCTGGGGCTTTTGTCCGTCGGACGCATGCCTGTGGCCAGCAGGCTCACCGCTCTCTGGAATGCGCCTCATTCGTCTTCAAGAACACTGTCGCGATATTTTCTGTCGCGTCCGCCGTCAGAATTAACTTTTTCGCAAGGGGACACCGAATGTCTCTTTGGTTCCACTGAATTACGATTTCTGAGTACGAAAACCTTCACGTATGAAAAAAATATGTTTTGTTAGCCACGATTACAATTTTACTGGTTGCTGATTAGCTTTTCTTATACATAAATTAAAAGCAGGTCTTTAGGTATACATTTCAAAGAAATGAATTTCAATTCTAAGAATCACATATTGTACGATACCATAAATTATACACTATAATTTACTGAATATGTTCACGTTTGTGGAATAGGAATTGATTTTTCAAAATCATAAGCTGTTCAAACTGCTTTCTCCAGTAACTCATTTCTTTACCAATATGAGAGGGAGTTTAATTTGATGAAGCTCGTCATTGAGCAACGTTCCTCTACCTCTTACCTCCCATATTTCGCAACATTTTGCGTAAGGTTCACGTCTTCAGTGAAGCTTTTTAAGCATAATCCCGATCCACCCTCTGTTGCATGGCAGAAATTTACTCGGCAACACCCTCTGTGACCTCCTATCCAAGTGCTGGAAAGCTCTTTGTAGCTCACTGAGCTTCGCTCACATCGACAATTCTTAATCTTCTCGTGGTACTGGTAAAGAAACTCGTCAGATGTACTCATCTACTTGCGATAGTGGTTAAGCCGAAAAGTTCATACAAGTGTATTTCTTATGACTAAATCGTCCACCTCATCGTCATTAGGAATAAAGGGAACACGGGGCTGCGTAATCGAACTGTATTACAGCAGAGACGCTTCTATCTGGCCGTCTGGGACTCGCCCAGCGGCACTAGAGCATCTCCGCCTCCTCTTCAACACCTTCCTATTGTACATCAGCAGACTCCAGCCTTTCTTTTCATGGGCTGATCCATCACTGGGTGTGTAAAAATAATGCGGAGCTAATGTCACATTTGGCGCGAGTTTCTACCTGGCCATGTGCCGTTGAACGTCGGTTACATTGGGCCTATTGTGAAGGCCTATTGTCGGCACACTGCCCCACCACATAACACGGGGCACCCTAATGTGACATGGAAATTCTCGAGTAGCTGGTTAGGCACCTCACCCATTTAACATCAACCTGTGAGAGTGCAAAGGGTTTGTCGTCGCGGTCGAAGCGAGCGCTCGAGTTACTTAGAGCTTTTCTACACACGGTTTCCTGCAGGCTCAAGTATTCTCAGCGTACGAAAACCGCAGATCAGATTCAGCCTAAGTTTCCCCAGGGGTTGTGGGCGTTAGTTTCATGTGCTCATTATCCTGTTTTAATGAGATGCGATAAGTGTTATTTGATGCCTCTCTGTGGCGAAGTTTTACAATAGTGCGAAGTGGGAAAGTTTGTGTGCGTAGTAGGCTTCTCGGATCTCTTATGGCGCACTCAAATGGGCCATTACAGTGCGTGCCCTTGTACCCATTGCTGAGAATGATCTGGGTAGCAGGTTGCGAGTCACGTTATGAATGACGACGAGTGCGAATTGAGTATAAGCCAAACGTTTTTTTGGAGTTGTTGCTTTGTACGCCGCTCATAAAGTTAAGTTCTAATTTTAGAGGCAGCTGCCAGTTTTCCTTTTTCCTTACACGACGACGGCTTTTATTTATGCTTAAAAAGTTTTCGTACAGCGTTATTTTCCACACTAAATCATCATCCACAGAGTTAATTATTCGTCAGATGATCTTCAATGCTAGTCTCGCGAGTCGCGAGATGTAGTCCCACAGCTTGTAATCCTCATGTTTGTATTCAGCTTATCTAATTCGTTCTGTGTCGTGTTCTACAGGAAATTAGGTCTATTTTATGGCTTGAGATATTGATCTGTTAGCGAAGGAACCAGAGAAGTACAGCAGTTCATCAGTCATAGCGGCGGCGGTCTTTAGCGGTCAGTTGAGCAAAGATTTATTGCTGGCTTAGGGTGAGAGCCTTGCTCTCTTCTTAATAATATTACCCTGGCAGCTTTTTCTATTTTAGTGCACAGTCTCTGGGCGCTCACAATGTTCATGCATGCAAGTGTAGAAAAGAGTTACCTTCTTTGATCTAGAACCTCAGTTCATGCTCATGAATTTATTTAGTCCATCATAAAATGTTTTTCAACAGTATGGATATTACCCATACAAAACATCAAAAGCTGTTCTTTCTTTCAAGTAACGTGATATTCAATGAAAAATTAACCTGTAGTTTGGCAAAATGAAAATCAATTGTGGGTATCTTGTTAACTTGGAAGTTGTAAAAGATGTGTATATTAAATTGTTAACACATTCATAAGTGAAAATAATCATCATAAATTACGCATAATTTGCATTTACTCGACGCATAAACGTAACCATGAATTGTGAGTGCACCCATTTGATCTTTGCTCCATATGCCTATGGCAGTGCGTAACTCGTCAACACTGCTAATGCACATTTGTATGCCTGAGAATTGCGATGTTCTCCCGTAATGTGCTCACGTCGAACATTCATTACTGCTTTGAAGAATAACTCGAATAATTTCCAGTTTCTACGGAATGCTGTGCAGGCTGCTGCTGTTGCTGTAGCGTGCCGTGCTGCCCTTCATTCCTCGTGCGATTTTATTGTTTAATTTCATAGCGTGTATGGTTTCATGGATGTATGATTTCATAGCGTGTAACTTCATTGCTTTCAGTTTCAAAAGAATATGATGCTGAGAGTTGTATATGATTATATGATCAATAGCCTAATGCATGTCGTGAGTCTGACATGGATCGTTTGAACTTTAATAAAACAGAAGCTTTTGGCGCTTTTTTTTATATCTTTTGTCGCCTTTGATATCTTTTGCCGCTATGATGGGACTTAACGAGTATACATATGCCTGTCGTTATATAACTGATGTACTCATTCATCCATAATAATTACTTAATTTAAAAAATGTCGGTAATTAATTTCAGTGGATGACATTTTAATTTGCTTCACATACACTTCTCGCATTTTATTCCCAATAACTTGAGCAGGAGAGGTCATTCAACGGAATACTTTCCAATTACTGGACTGAACCACACCTGTAGTATCCTGTAATGCTCGTAAATGACTTTCAGATGGAAATTCCTCATCTTGATTCCTACATGATTCTAATGTACATCTGTCTTGCTGCAGGTTGGTGTTGCATCTCGAGAAGATCTTGGCCTATGGCGCTCAGCATGTCGGAGAGATGCTGCTGGCGTTCTGATCTACGCCTCTCCTCTGAGCTTGATAGGATGCTAATCAAGCCGTACACGTTAAGTACAGCGCGAATACCTCGTGATATTCTTGCTCTCACAGAAGTGCTCTTATTAGTGATTCATATTTGAGGTGTTGTCAAAGGATGAGATTTCTGTGAAGGCTCCTCGGATATTCCCGGATGAGCTTCGGTTGTTAATTCCTCGAGTAGGAACACGAGTTGTTGTGCGTCCCATATGAGGTGTTAGAGTTGTATGTTTCTGTGAAGTCCGGCTGGCCTGGATTGTTGCTGCTGAAGTCTTGCTTTTTGTGCGAGTTCCTGCTTGCCAAGATGTTGTAGAGGATGTTTGAATCACAACTTGACTGCAGTTGTCGATCAAGGGGAATTTTTTTGCTGGACGTATATTTTTCCGATTTCGCGTTTTGAAAATTCCGAGCTTGTTTTTAACCGTTTGACCCTGTATTTTTATTTTCTGAGATATAATCAGATGCAACAACGCTCATAGGATAGAATAACTTCAACATTACAGTTTCAATGCACATTTATTTTTACTACAACATCGTTATCTCTGTCACTGGACTTAGTCTCTAAAATTATGCAAGTTGAAGCTTGGAGATTGATGTCTAAATCGAGTGTCCACTGAGGCATCGAACAATTTTGACTTCACGTGGTATTCCATCGAGTAATTTTGTCACCACTTGGCTTTCCATCAAATACTTCTGACTTCGCTTGGTTTCCCATCAAATAATTTTGACATCACTTGGCTTTCCATCAAATAATTTTGACTTCGCTTGGTATTCCACCAGATAATTTTGACTTCACTTTCATTTGATGGAATATTTATTTTCAGTGTGCTCATCGGCCTGTACCGACTCGTAAGCTGGTCCACATTTTTACTCCCAGGGCACTTATGTTGATCTTCTGCACAATACTACCACAATGTAAACCATTTCGGTAGGCCTTTGAAGTTCACTCGAAACTGCTGCAAGATTTATTTTTCTCTCACGTCGAGCTGATCCTTCCATTTACAGGGATTGCAGACGCTGTTCGTTTGGTCAGTCTGTTGCCGTTGCGACCTACTGTTTGGCGCATTATTTTTCTGTGATTTTGACTTCAAGATTGCCTACTCGCACCCACTTCCGAGGCCGCGTCCCTCTAAGAGGAGTTTCCTGCAAAAACGCCTTCGTTTGACTCCAAAAAATTCGACGAGAACAAGAAATAGAAAAAAGTTGAAGTTGCCTAATTTGGAACTTAGTTCGAGGCTTTTGTTGTCGACTTCCTTTGTATTTTAACGCGGATGCTTGTGCACTTCTCCGAGTTCTGCTGCAGTAGTTAATTTCATTTTTCCTTCGTGTTTTATGTGCTCTGTACTGTGTATATATAACACGTAGAATTATTATACGCACAATTCACCTTGAGTTTTGATCGTTGAAAAAAATCGAAGTTTCATTAGAAATTCAATAACGTACTCGTTGACTTGTGTATCAAGCCATTTGGAAGTCGATTTGATGGAACTCCATACCACATTTTATATGTCGGGGCGTATTGTTATGCTCATTTAGCCTTCCAAGAAATAAATATGATAAGCTGCTAAGTGCTCGGCAAATTTATTTATAATAACTGTAATTTTATAGCCGCCATAAGTACGGTTGGATCAGATATTGGCAGATGGAGATCGAGCGTTTCATTTTGGCTTAGAAAAAGCTATTCTGTTCCATTGTTGAACTGCCAAGGGTTGACTGTGAAGGTACTATGGCTTCGAGTTGGGGATAGAAACTTTTACTTTTATTTCACACCTATATTCTTGAACCCCTTGTTTCGCACCCTCTACTTACATTAGGACTAAGTTAGGAAGAAAAATCCAAAACGCAGTGGCAACACGGCACAATAACGGCTATGTGTACTGAATTGATATGGTCAAACACATGTTCTTGAAGGGCGTCATTTGATTTTCGAAGTTTCATACCTCAATTTTCTCATAAACGAAATGAAATACAGTTCAAGACTAGGCTGATGACTTCTGGATTTCATAAGCTTATGAGCGTCCGATGAGATTATTTGATCGTTTCCATACGAGGAATAAACAGTTTAATCCATTATAGCTTGAGGGCAACCACCACTCCTCCATTCTGCTCCGTGTCTTCGAAAAGAATTGAAAAGATTTGCAGAGTCTCAGCTTCCACTGAACTTCGTGGCCAGCAATAGTTCTTGAAGATGAGATAAATTTTCTAACTCTTGATATTTTTCCCTCATTTTTCGGCATTATTTAGCGCACACTTAAGATCAAACGCTCAAAGAGAACAACGTTTCGCACAGGAACAAGAGTCGCCTTTCGAGTTTTCTGGGTCACGAAAAGCGAGAACGAGCTGCTGAGTTTCACTGAATTTTCTTTGAAGATTTGCACTGACATGTCTTAGTCGTATATCCTCGAGAATGTGAGCTGTAAAAGGTGTTCACGTGGCGATGTGGTCATTCTTCAAGTGTTTCACGAGAGTTATTTCTAGAACATTCACTGGTAATTCATCCGGCTTAAATTGCTATTTTTGGTGCAAGGAATGCGCCTTTCACTTATTTTAAATAGGTCAAGCGATTGAAAAATTAATCGTAAAATTATAAGTATTATTTCATATCACAACAAATGTGGTTCAAGTAACTGTTTTGCGCAACAAGAACATTATCTGTACATCAGCGCTTCATAATATTAGATCTACATTTGTCCTTCATAACATTATCTCTACATCAGTTCTTCAAGACGTGTTGTTGGAATTCAGCCACTCTACAGAATCTGTATATTTAATTGTGCGCAGATCTATACGATCAAATGTGGAGCAGCTTCTGTTAAATATTGACAGCCTGCAGCTATGCCTTCGAGTTAAATTTGAGCTTTGACGAGGGCTTAAAAACTCATTTCTTCTCCCAACTTCATTTTTGTGGGACATGCGCAGAAAAAGTTTACATCTATGAATCAAAATCGACGTCTCATTGGCGGTTACTATTTATGGAAACATAGAATGTGTGGATCTGAATGGGTATTTAGTACATGTAAGTTCGTGTTTTTATCTACAGGGGTGATATCATTCAACGGCATCAATGTTATCGTCTATTTTTCTGGAGACTACGAAAAATCCCAAATTTTCGACTCACAAATATTGAAGGCTGCATCACTTAGAGGAAGTGGGTAGCTGTGCCCAGCGCCTGTTCTCAACAAAAATAAATTAAGTACTCTTGCGTTGAGGAACTGCATGATTCACTTCAGAAACTGTTCTTTGACACTGAAACTTTGAACATTTTTTACGAGAAATGGCCGGGCCAAGTTTTCGGGAGCAGCCATTGCATTCTGCTCATCAAATATTGCATTTTATGCATCACTTTACTTAACCGTACTCATGCTCCTTTGTAACTTTTCCCCGAGATATTGGACAAGTTACAACTTCAGTTCAGGTCACATGAACTTCTCAACTCTAGCAAACTCGCTTGCAGCTTTCTTCTTTTAATGCCATGCTGTCCGGTCACCGTTAACAGTTTCTAACATGAATATATAATCTCTCGATTTCTGCGGGAGGATTTTTTCGGGTTTTACTTTACTTCTATGTCATTTACATGCTTTCTCGATGCACTTTCAGAAATATTTGAGTGTTTTCTACGCCTTGAATGTTTGATGATTGTAATAAAATATTATACAATTTGTGTTTGTGTTAGTGACTATTTCGTTTGACGCTTACACATTACAAAGAAAAATCGTGTCTCAGTTTTCATTGGTGCTAATTTTTTACAACTTTTTGAAGTGCATAATAGTGAAATTTTTAGCTTTGTGCCGGTTTTTGGCATAAATATCAACTGCTCTTCCGTCTAATTTTAGAATGCGTCGAATACATACATATGTAGATACAGGAGCTCACTAACTTACCTAGTTCCAGTTACTAAAATCCCTTAACTTTTACCAGGTGCAGGCTTCTATGTTCCTCGGCCTTTCTTTTGAACACATCTTTTCAGCTTCTCAGCTTCCTCGGAGTCAAAGTCAAAATATCTTCTATCAGGGGGACGCTATTGAACTCCATCGGAAAACGATCGCATGAGTGCTGGTTCAAATCTAAGGCGAACCAGGTCACTTTCACGCCACGAAATCAGTTTAAGTAAAGTCATTGAAGGACAAAGTTCTCTCACGGCAAATAAGAAAGTTCTGTGCCGGTTTTTCTTGCTTTTCGTCATTGTGCCTCTTGAAATTTGTTATGAAATTTACGTTTTTGACAAGTCGAAGTGATGTTTAGTTTAGCGTTCAAGGATCATAGTACTCGAACAGGTTCGTGTTAATTGCTGTAAATACTGACAACTTCATTAGTATTAACAATGGATAATGATGAGTTCTGGCCCTAATGATCCCAGACAATGATCAGTTTCTTGGTGAGTTTCTGTTGGATTCCTCACGACACGGCCGCCTCACGACACGGCCGCCTCACGACACGGCCGCCTCACGACACGGCCGCCTCACGACACGGCCGCCTCACGACGCGGCCGCCTCACGACACGGCCGCCTCACGACACGGCCGCCTCAACCCTGCACGCAAGAACCAGTGATAATGTGAAGGCGTTTCATAAGGCTGAAGATAATTGTTCGAGCGAAGCTAAACGTAGTCTTTTTGCAAAACTCAGGTTGACGTTATTAGGTTACCTCAGCTTCAGCTTGGCCTTCAGGACTTGTTTCGTGCCCACTTTGCTTCTTTCCATTTTCATGCCTTTTTCACTAGTGATTCTTTATTTTTTCTTCCTCTATCAACTTAATTTGATGTTTCTATGCGCAGGGAATCTCGTGTGAGAACACACCTTGTGCACAGATTATCCTAAGTCCACATTGAATGGTCTCTTCTTTTTTCGGTGCCAATAAGTCTGAGTTACAAGCGCGCTGGTATCCTTACTACTACTATTACTTCTAACTGCTACTTATTGCAAAACTAACTCGGTTATATAGGATTAATATCTGTTACCACGGTTCAACCCAAGGTCGTTGAACCCCTCAAGCATTGAATTACTTTGATCTTTAATTATATGATTCTCCAATAGAGCTAGAATGGATGGTCTTAGTTCGTTAAAGTCGTTATTTCATTCAGCCTACGATACAGAGCGACAACATATGTTAAACTATACGTATCGATAACTTACTCTACGGTAGTTGAATGCATGGAGGCATATAATGCGTCTCACTCATAACATCACAAACGAATTGTCATTAACTTGAGCTCTATATTGGATGCGTGGAATATCTTTTTTTCAAACTGAAGAGCATTTATGAGTCGCACCTGAGTTTGTCTTTGAAATATTCTAAGGACAATCGCTTTTTATGAAGTCCTTCAAAATCCTTTTTTATATTTTATAAATATAATGTTCATAAGCTGCTGTCACAATACATCAGGGATTTCTAGTATATTCCGTGAGTTAAAAAATGAAAAACCACTTCTAAGTTCGCTCAGCTGCAGCTTGACACTATTCACCATCCTGTAAGTTTGGTAAAAATAAAATAACGAAACTGAAAGATAGGGAAGTTTCAATCACTCACTCAAGACCAACTAACCTGTCAGCGATGCACAACGTAGCACTGGTCCCAGTCATTCTCACTGATCGCCATCGAACCATCCCGTGAAAGCCTACGTTGCCGGAACGTGCCCGGCCTCTCACTCAAAAATCAAGGCTGTATGGACAGCGATCTTTCTCAGCGAGTGCCTGCGACGCATTCTCTGGAAGCCCACGTAACTCGGAGGGTGGACCGTGTAACGTTCCGCCCGTAATTACGCTGGCCTTGTTCGCGATACCCATAGCGCATTGATGCCTTGCCCCACTGCTCTTGTGTCCGTGCTATCACCTCTGTATAATTTGTGTTCGTTCCAGAGGGTCATGTTCTCCTGGAACTTCCCTCGTTGTCAGTGAGTAAAATCGCGAAGCTCTTTCCCGGGGTGCCAGGGGCGGGAATTCTGTTTAACATTTCCCGATCGTGATGCAAAATTTATGGCTGCACATGACGCTCGAGCAAAGGTCAGCGTTCATGTGTCCGCCCGAACACGTTGCTTTTTTAAAGTTATTTTTCATTGATTTGGATGCGTCGTGCTATCCTTGTCAACTTCGTTTTACTATTTTCAGGGGTAAATTTGTTTCGTGATAGTGATAGTTTATTCTGTGGAAAAAGTGCGCGACGTTGCACAGCTCCTCAGTCTTAGGGACCATGCAGTTTGAATGAATAATAGAGTGCGAGATTCGCGATGGTAATTTAGTCCTAGCGTACGGAAAGTCTCCAGCAGCGTGGGTACGCGTTTTGTGATTTGAGATACATTCCGTGTTCCGAGAGCTTATCTTTGATCGTAACTCCATTTCATTTCGACCATTCTTCACTCTCTCAATGAGCAAAACAAGCGAATTGTACTTCGTTGGGTCACATTAAATAGAAGCTTGGGATCATTCAATTTAGGTCTTACCCAGGGCTCCTATGTCTTATCAATGACTCGCATAATTTCTTATTGCGACTGTTGCCTACGGTAATAACATACTGCGCTGAGTCGTTTGGCTACTGGCATTTCTGGTCTCTCGTACATCCTTTGTGGCGCCGCACGACCTTCCCTTGTTCTAGGGCACACGTCAAGTCTCTCGTATCGTTCCGACCATTACTTGGTTCAGGAACCCTACCGTCGAGGAAGGCAACGTTGTAAGGCCACTTACTGTGACTATATCCTCTTTGCCTGGCTAGCTTACGAGTTCACTTACGATGTGCTAGCATGGCCCCGCGACTGAATCCCGCCACTAAACCGGTTCTTCCTTGAGTGTAAACTCTGACTCCACCCAGCACGGGATCGCTTATGCAGCGCCCTGCTCCGTCTTGACTTTTTTCTATCTTGCCGCGTGGTTTTTGTGTGTTTCACCTGGACTGGATGCAAGCCCCTTTGGGTGGTGGGTGGATGTAGACAGGTATAGTGGGAAACGCCCTCCGCTGGTGGCATGCGCTCCTCGGTGCCCAGCTGCCTGGTGGTCTCTAGGAAGATGCTGGCTTTTCTTAATGATCGTTTTCATGCTCAATTTAACCGAGGTCCTGTTAGCAACGGTAGAGTGGGTCCTTATTTTTCCTCGATTAGCGACTTCGATACTGCGATTTACCCTGTGAGTGTTACCATGGGTGTAATTTTTGTTAGGTATATCGTTTCTCCTCTTCCTACGATCTTACTTTTGTTTAAAGGGGTGTAGCTCTGTGCTGATTTGTGCTATGATACAGTCATCGAATGTAATTTTAAATTACAGTTGAGGCTAGAATATATTACAAGTATTGACACATTGATGGTCTCACAATTTCTTGGTGTGCGTTATTACGACTCTCGAATAAGAATTTTTGAGCTAAATGTTCCCTTTTCCTTTTATTTAAAATCTCTTTGCATCCGTTAAGCCGCGTTATTTTATGTCTATGCACTTGTTGTTCTAGCCATCGAACCAATGAATACAATATTGCGCACACGATACTCTTCACTGCAGTCGTGCATAGCCACTTCGTACGATACGTGAACTGAATATCGGGATCGCCTCTGGGGTAGAGAACCTGCCTCTTGAGCATCTCTCTCCATCACCCGTTTGGCCGAACTGCCTCGTTCGATGGTAGTTGATTGGATCAAATTGATACCTGCTACAGGGGTCGCCATGGACTGTCCTGACACTGCTGATGTATAGCGTGGCAGACTCTCCTCTTTTTACACTGATCTTGTTAATTTACGTTGGCTTTTTAGGCCTTAGAATATATGTAAGTATTAGAAGAACTAGATTGATGGCCGAGCTTTATGATCCGTGCTTGTTTTTTAAAGGCTCTGATATTGGAGTTATTTCTTTTGATCCTTCACTGTGGGTTGCCAGAAACTAATTCATTTAAAAATACGTATTTCTATTATTCTCGTATTATCTTGCACCAAAATGACGGGCTCTGCTAGATGACTATCACCCACCAGATGTGGTTTAGTTATAACGGAATAAATTCGATAGCAAGCGCACTCAGTTACTTTGCATCGATAAGGTTCACAGTGTACTATATTCAAATGACGCTTCGTTCTGTTGGTATCTTTTATGCGTTCTGCGAGCTCGTATGGTAATCTTGCGCTGCCTTATATGGATCTTAGAATTACCGCTAACACTGACGGCTGCCACGGCCAACTGGAAACTTAATTGTAGAGCTGAACTCCAATGCTCATGCAGGCATGTGTTTACATTGTTCAAAGTCGAGTTTTATGGCCTCGGGTGAATGTTTTTTATGAACTCGTCCTCGACACTTCCACTGTGCTATTGAGGCATAGAGTCTGCAAACGGTGGATTCCCCTTTGTAGTTCAATCGTTTTTTTTCCTTGTGGTCGATGTGAAGGCTCTGAATGTGAAGCATCGTTACGCTTATAGGTCCAGGTCATCATTGATCGTATTTTCTAGCCACTAATTGCAAATTACTATGGCAAAAGTTGGTTTACTTTAGGCTATATTGTAGGTAAGAGTAAGAACTGATCTAGGTTCAGTAAAAAGTGTCGTTTGTTAGTAAAATACGAACGAAAGTAAGCCAAAAGTACGAACTTGTTTGGTATTTGACCTACGAAAGAAATGCTTGATGGTACTGATTCCGATTTTTGCTCAAAGTCTAATAAAATAATCGCTGTGACTTATTGATGCTATATCTTTTCATGAGCTAAACGATCCATTGAAAGACACTCTAGCCAAATATTCTGTAAATTAAAGTACGTTGACATGATCGTGTATCGCATTATTTTGACTCGGGAACTAATCTTTGCTCTCGTGGAGCATAGGATTTAAAAACAATCGCTTCTTCGCTGATATTTTTCGACCACTGACGAAGAGAAAAAATGTTCCTCGAAATTGAATGCAGCTTCCAGTCTAGCACGATCTGCGACTGGAAAAGGTCCGGAAATTATCCCTCAAAAGTCTCGTCTCTTTGTGTGATTACTCCTTCATCCAAATTAGTGCAAGCAGCTATTTAATTCCAGCCTCTAGTCTCGCGATTGTCTCGGAGCGAACGTTTTTCGTGGGAGACCTGGACAATTTGCGGCGTTCGCATTCAAATTAGAGCAGTCTTTTCAGTGCTGTATTAGCCAGATTAAGATTCCATCTTGAGCAATTCCGTAATGCGCTTCCGCGAGTGCAGGTCCCGGCGCAAGACTTCGCGCGTCATTGGACGCTAACGTGAAAGCTTCCCGGGCCTATTTGCATATGCTCTCAGAGCTACTAATGTGTTAATAATTGCGCTAATTCCTGTAAAAAGTGCGGCGGGGGATGAATGTGAGTGGCAGTACTTTGCGGTGCAGCTTCTTACGTGCTGGTTGCGCCTCCGCGTCGCTACTCATGCATTTTACGAATGTTTGCGTTCGTGAACGCCCCAGTCTTCTTTCTGCGGCAGTGCTAATGCTTGTTATTTCATTATTAGAGGTTGCTATTAATAATAATTATACTAACATGATAATAATATACCTTCATTTCAGTCAATGGATGTGTTTTTTTGGGGGATTTTAACGTATGCTTGTAATCTTGCTTATTATTCTGAATTTTGGATGCCTATTTTCGTTCGTGTGTGGAATTCTATTAAAAATGCGGTAATTTGAGAGTTCATTTCACTTCTATTCACTCCAGCTCTTAAAGTAAACTTCGCCAACAGCCTTCATTTTCGCATCACACGAGAATTCAATAATAATATAAATTAATTCTAATATCTGAAAACGCCATTACATTCAAAAATTATATATTCTTAAGTAATTCAATTCACAATCGAAAAGTGGGGCTTTAAAATATCAAATCTTTCCAGTCGAATTATATTTTAGAGTCGTGACTACCTACTCTTACGCTGTCATACAGTTGTGGTACTGCAGGGAAGCCTGAAATAATGAGCGTTTCCAACGTACATACTTAAACACTAACTCAAGTAACGAATTTTAGAGGCCACCCGTGGATGAGCAGTTCAGAGATTACTTGCCCGCCTTCAGCTTGAAGATTGCCGATCATTTCCTCTCATTTCTGAATAAAGCAAACCTAATTTTGGCTCCAAGTGAAAAAGTTTCGATGAAACCCTGCTCGTGCTCGAAGTTTTCATAGGTACGGATTCAATTTCTTAAATTATAGAAATTTCTACGCAGATACTGGGACATTTGACCCAGAGTTTCATTAATCAAGACAGCCCATATAAAGTCGACGCTGATGTCGACCTTGATCTTCAACGGTTCACAGATCGATCACATTTTTGCGTCTCGAAATCGATCGTTGGAAGTTTTATTCAGCTCAAGAGTGACAGAGACGCGTTCCAAGGCTCGTGGCCGCTACTCGCTGATAAAGTATAACCTATTCCTCAGCGCCGAGTTATGGATACTCTAAAGCGACTTGTGCAGTTTATGAGCGCCAACGCCAAACTTTTATCGATGACTACGACCTAAAAAATGGCCCACTTGCTGCAATGTAGGGTCCGAATGCGTTCGTTTTTGGTTTTGTTCACGGGAATTCATGTTGTACTTTGAGTGTTGTGTAAGCTGACGACTTGGTATTGTTTTTAGAATATGAAGAGAGAAATGTTGCTGTTACAACTGCCGGGAACATTGCCTAAATTTTGTTTCATCTTATGCGTGCAGTTTATTTGCGCCGTCTTAGCCAAATATTACCGCGTTTTTAATTGAACTCGTAGTAATGAAGTGCAACAGAGTAGAAATGAATTCACATTTTGGATGTCAAAGATACTAAACGTTTCCTTTCGCTGGTCAGTTTTGAAGTGCTTTCGAGAAACAAAAAAATGTTGTACTTATTTCTTTCGAGCTTCACGAGTAAAATATGATCGCATTTCTGCACTTGCTCTTACCTAGTACCTAGTATGAGTTACTGTGTCCGACATGGGGTTATTACACAGTACCCAGTATGAGACGAATAAATTATGTGGCAACAACGCCTGAGGTCGCCTGAATGTCAGCAAAGTAAAATAAATGTGAAATAAAATTTTGAGACCCCAAATGAGTTTTAAATCTGAACGTCTATTTTTCAAATTTAGTTGCATCGTGCTTTTCAACAGTTTTTTCTAATATTAAGTGCGACGATACTAATATTAGTTTTTTGAGCGAATATAGTGTAGTTCTTAAGAAATTACGATCTCGTTTAAGTTATTAACGTGCATGAAGGTGCGCATTTTTTTTGGATTACAACGAGTGTTGCAATCGATACTTCGATTCCGAAAATTATTGCTAGTTTTCTTCAGTCTCATCAAAATCGAACTTCTAGTTGAAAGTCTCTAAAAAACGACAGAAATTTTTTTTGGTATATTTTCTGCTGAACTAATTTTGAAAGCATCGCAAATTGAGCTTTCTCTTCCTTTTTCGTCGACTGCATTTCCTGTCACGCGAACGTTTTGAAACTCTCTGAAATTATTTTTCATTTTCTGTCCTTGAGAACATAACGAATTGCATAATTTACGCTTGCCCTCGCACAGATATTTGTGCTGCGTGGGAAGGTCGCCGCTCTTCGTACTTTCCCTCGTTTATTTCATGCTTGTCAACTTCTAAATTATAAACTTTATGTGGCGCATTTTTGGCCGCCTCATATTTTTTTTAGCGCAGAACACGTCTTGTTCACTCCCTGCATTGGAATGCATCCTGAGTGCGAGGTCTGTGCCCGGGATGCCTTCTCTTCAACGCTAAAACGCTTCCCGGGTTTTGCGAACAAAAAAAAAAGGACCAGGCCACTGTGTAGATATTTACAGGTAAACCTCAAACTCTTTCCAGGAGAAGGGTATAAAAGCCCACGTGTGTGAAGTAAAGATAAGGGGGAAAGTTCGTGGCGACAATTGTCATGAGAATCTTTAGTTGATAATTCTGAAACTCTTATGTGACCGAAAAAATTCACGACACGAGTGGGAATATTAAAGTAGTTATACCCTCTTTCTGGAGTACAAAGACTAAAAAATGAAGGCTAAAAATATACTATTGCGGTGTAGTTCGGTACGGTATTCGAAAGCATGACCAGTCATAAATATGTAAATATGAATTGAAAGCTATGCAGCGCGTCTCTATTACACATGAACGACTCACCGCTGTGTATGCCTCAACCGACTGCCTTAGTCGTTTGCGCTAGGCGCAGTGTTTGTGCTAGGCACTGTGTTTGTGCTAGGCACTGTGTTTGCGCTAGGCACTGTGTTTGTGCTAGGCACTGTGTTTGTGCTAGGCACTGTGTTTGCGCTAGGCGCTGTGTTTGCGCTAGGCGCTGTGTTTGCGCTAGGCGCTGTGTTTGCGCTAGGCGCTGTGTTTGCGCTTGGCGCTGTGTTTGCGCTTGGCGCTGTGTTTGCGCTAGACGCTGTGTTTGCACTAGGCACTGTGTTTGTGCTAGGCGCTGTGTTTGCGCTAGGCACTTGTTTTATTTCTTTCAACTTTCCTTTAACTCAGGTGTCAGTCTGGCAATTAGTATTTTTCTTAATGGGGTGCGTAAGTCTTTTGGCCTAATTATAGAACAAGTCCATCATAACTTATGTGAGGTGCAGCAAGATGCGAGTGAAGTAAGGAAATCGAAGTTATCTCGCGTTTGTCGTACCTGGTTTGTGAAGTTTAGGACGGGCGTTTATGCAGGGACCACCGACCGCTGCGTGCTCCACCTCATCCAATATTGATGCCCTCATCCAGCTTTGCCTCTCCCCTCTTTCTCAGTGCCTCACTCCATCTCTTCATGTCCTCCTCCTACGAAAGCTGCGTAGCTCTACGTTGTACACGAGCTGGCGGCTGCCCACACTCACCGCAGCTGTCGCCTTTCACGTTAAAACGTTCCAGGGTTGGTGTCGTGTAGATGTGAAGGCCAGGATGAGGAGGCAGCAAAATGAGAGGGGGCTTGTTGTTAGATTATGGAGACTTATTTCCGTGGAGTAATTTAGGTGGTACAGGTGTTTTGTGTATTTTTAAGCGTGTGCGAATGCGAATATCTTGTATTCCTACTGTAATTTCAACGTTTTTGTCGCCCTCTAGATTTGTGGGATCCCATTCTCTCAAAATATTTTCTGAAAGTAGTTGAACTTCTCCTTGGTTTCCACAGTTATTCGAAGGTTAATTTCTATGAAAATTTTCTCTGTGAGGAAGCACATTGCAGTTCATTTTTCTGTTCTCTTATATATCACTTTTAAAATTGTTTTAACTGCTATTTAAATTGGATACAGATGTCATATGTTCTTCCATGATAATTTATAATAGTCTAAAGCCCTAGCAATTTTATTTCAGTGAAACAGTAAGATTCCGCGTTTTCTCTACACACATTTTTTATGGATAAGGAGTTCTTAACTAACAATCTAATTTTGTTGTTAGAACATGGCATTACTCAGTGGCTCTGGATGAACCCATTTTAAACCAAGCTAATTTAGCGATTTCAGTTGATCATGCTTACGATCACATACGTTTTCAATTTCATTTTGTGCAAATTCGGTCCAAGTAATAACTAACACAGGATCGTAAACGACGCAACTTCCCTAAAAAAGTAATTTCCAAAGTTCTTCATTGTACTTGGAAATATTTTCTCGACTTCACTCGGCGGAGCACGCTGTGCCAGCTCTAGATTGAGTGTCACTGCGGACGCGGGGCCCGCGATCCGCCCTTCCTTTGCGCCCCTGGCTGGAGGCACTCACGTTAACACGTTCCTGCGTGTTGGGCCGCCGGTGTACCGAAGAAGAGATTCGTTCCACTGTGGCGTAGTGGTTTGGTTTCAAGTCTCAACACTCATTTGATTGTATTTGAAGAAAGTCCTCATGTATGAGTAATTGAAAAAGACTAAACCCGTTAATCCGAGGAAAGAGATACAACGAACTAGAAGGAAGCATGGCTGACTTCAAAAGAGAAAGTGTAACGCAGGGAACGTGTTAAAGCGAGAGTCGTCACAGAAACGGCTGTCGCCTTAGCTGCTCTTATCAGCCTTCAACTACATGAATTTTTGGTGTGTCCTTTGGCTACCGAGGGTGTTCTCGGCTGGTGGACTGTCAAATACCAGGTGCCTAGTTTCTCGATTTATCACAGCTTGTTTAGTTGTAGATTACGTGTCTGGGATTAGCTACAAAGTATCTTTTGGGTTGAAACAAAGTACGATGTATTGTTTTCGGCTGCTCTTCTGTTTTGTCTATATGATAAATATACTTTTTACCCTGTATCAGATATTTATTGTACACACTGTATATACGTGAGACTTGCTTTCTTTTGCGTGTGTTATTTGAAGTGTTATTTGAAGTGTCATTTGAAGTGTCATTTGAAGTGATATCAGACACTATCCATAAGTTGATGCATAATCAAACCTTGTTCATGGCTGTCAGTTTCCATGAAATCTAAACTCATTCGCTAGAATGAGTCCGAATTGTGAATGTTCCTTTCAAATGCGAGCGTTCATTCGCAATTAATGAAGCTCACATTTGTGATCAATAAAGTTTAAATCTAAAACAGAACTCACTGTTTAAATGCAAAGTATTTTGTATAAGTAACTTCCTTAATTGGATGCCCAGGTTGACAACCCGCATTAAGCCAAATCAAACGCTTTTTTTCTCTGAGAAATCTCGAAATTCTCGCGCGAAACATACAAGAAGTAACTCTCAGTATTTATGCTTATGAAATTACCACTAAAGACCACCAAACTCGGAAAACTTAATGAAATTTGTTTCTTTTGTGAGCTCTTTCTATAGCAAGTATATTGGATGGAAGAGAGAGTACTTCCTATCTGGCCGTTGTTTATCTAGTAATTTGAAAACGACTCCTAAATATATTTTTTAGAGTCGTTCAGCCATCGATGACTGACAGAAAGTAACTCGACTCAATCGGTGGTCCCAAACGACGGTTTTTATTGGTAATTGTTGTTCCAGCATTCCTAGTCAATACCTGTAACCTACATTCGGAATAAGGACCCAATCTTCCATTGTACATCGAGTTTCTAAATAAAGTCGCGTAAAATTCCGTCCTCTTCTCTTACTATGCCTGTCAATTGTTCATTTTTCTGAGAAACATCGTTATGAGAGCTTCATTTTGTGCACAGGCTCATTACTTTTGCAGGTCCCGCAGCGAGCTGTTCGGATGTTGGGGTATGAAATGCTAATTCTCTGTTCATGTTTACTCTGGGCAATTATTTTGCTGTCATTGTTGCTTCAAGTGAACATTGTTTCAGAAAGCGTCTTTTAATTTAAATTTGAGTACTTTAAATAACTTTTACATGGATGGCCATTTCTTCATTTGCTTTTCAGTGTAGAACTTTGGTTTCATTGCTATATGTCATCAGCTGAAAAGTTTGCTATACTTACGCGAATTGAGCCCGTGACTGAAAGATCGCATGTCTTTGGAAAATACTTTTCGAGTACAACCAATGATTAATTATACTTGAATGACACTTTCAAAGTAGCCTTAACACGTTCTGTGCGTACTGGGCCATCGGGGTACAAATCAACCACTGTTTGGTAATGGTGTACCTGTGTGTCAACACTCATTTTATTCGAGCTTACAGAGAATTCTTGAACTTGAATTCTTAAAAAAACTAGATGTCATTAGTCCGAGGACAGAGCAAGAGCAACAGTGCTTAAAGCATTTCTAACTTCGAACACGGAAGTGTCACCGAATTCAAATTCGATCCCCTTTATGAAACGACAAAACGAAAAGCATTCATACGTAGAGAATGTGTCAAGGTAATTCTAGACTGAAACATCTGAAGACCTACACAAGTTTTCGTGCGGATGACACGACATGGTAGTATGTTGGTTAACACATGATAGTATGTTTATGAATATTTGAGATGTACCGAATGCGTGTCGAAGGATGTCACAGCGCGCGGGACGGAACGTCTTCGATGTGGCACCCTCAGAGGGCTTAGGCTTGGCAGTAGGGTTAGGTTAGTTAGGTTTGTCTATCTTATGCAATGGGGTTGACGTCTCCAGGGGGACACCGATGGGTTACATCAGCTGTAGATGGACACTGGTGGGTTACATCAGCTGTAGATGGACACTGATGGGTTACATCAGCTGTAGATGGACATTGATGGGTTACATCAGCTGTAGATGGGCCTTCGGGACTGGCGT
>VOMN01123816.1:0-15948 GCA_014899125.1 Orchestia grillus
ATCCATCATGAGCACAGGGTGCACAACACTCCCCCAGCAGTCCCCAAGCATCCATCATGAGTACAGGGTGCACAACACTCCCCCAGCAGTCCCCAAGCATCCATCACAGCCCGGGTGGCCAGGCTGCCGTGCCTCAGCATCGTTGGCAAGTCGAGCATTTACTGAAGCGGAGCAAATTTCCTTAACCTTGGACGGAAATTAGAGCGTGCGACGCGGCAGCGGGACGGGATTAGCTGGAATATTATTAGGGAGCCAGCGGCGTGGTGATGGCGACACAGGGTGATGACGTGACTAATGCACCGTGGTGGTGGTGTGATTACTGCACCGTGGTGATGATGGGGGGGGNAAGAAAAAATTATCAAAAGGACAAATCTATTGATATAATACTAAAACTCAGATCATTTTGGTTGTTTAAAGCCGTACACGCTCGTCAGTAACAACAACGTCATGAAAGCTGGAAAATTCGTGTTCATACATTGCACTTCTTTGGTTACGTTAGGTTAGATTAGATGATCGCAGGTACCATACACGGCGCACATCGCAGTCAAAGTGTCAAGGTAGTGAAGTGACGTAAAATTCATGGAATCGATGGTCGAATTGGACACAGGAACACAATCAACACGGGATACATCCCCAGAGGCAGCACAGAACATGGCAGTAGGAGGGCGGAGGGCGGTCAGTTCCACCCAAATGGCACCCCGCGCGACACCTCACCTGGAGACGCTAGTGTAGCGCTCAAACGGTAGGAGAAAGTCGGTCTAACCCTTCGAGGGATTTGTTTGGATTTCTACTCGTGTTTCAGCTTTGAAATTATTTCTTAAAGATAGCAACGCGCCCTGTATCAAAAATCCTTTATCAAAATTAGCTTGCAAAAATCAGCTGTGCGGCACGCAAAATGGAAACACACCGAATAGACAGAGAATAGACAGAGAATTTTAGTTTTAGCAGCAGATGCTCGACAACAGCTGAACGAGAATTCTTGGCCTAGCCCCTTAGAACAGCGTTCTTTAACCGAGGTTCCACAGCACCCTTAGGTTCCGTAATAGGTGCCTAAGGGTTCTGCAAAAATCGAGTAAGATTAGCTAATGTTCTTACGAATTCTTTATTTAATTTCCTATATGTAATTTAGCGAAGATGCACAATTTATTTATGGTTATAGAAATATTGTAACATAGCCATCTTCATACCTAACCCATTTTATTATTGAATGCACGGGTCACCCAAGGGTTAAAAGGCTGGGAAGCGCTATCTTGGAATGTTGACCTCCATGACCCGGTAAAAAAACTGTTAAATTTCACAGCAAATATTAACGAGGAAGCTGATCGCCTGAGGTGTAAATGAGGCGTCGAGCTGCAAATTTCTCCCGTGTTTCGCTGAATGAGTGAGCTTTGCAAATGCTACTACGCCAGAATTGACACAGCAATGCTACCTGAAATTTGGCACGTAAAACCTCGCCTGGCTACTGGAAATGCTGTTGGGACCCAAAAGGCTCGGGGACTCGAAGTATTGCTACCACCAAACTACTCTGAATACTATCGTAATACGATACTCTACGGTGTGGACTCGTAAGGTGGTCCAATCTTATCGTAATAAGATATTCTACGGTAGTAGAATCCTATAGTAATATGATACTCTACGTAAACGAATTCTGTTGTAATAGAAAACTCTACGGTAGTCGAATCCTTTAGCAATACGATACTCTACGGTAGTGGAATCCTATCGTAAAACGATTCTCTACGATAGTAATCTTCAAGATGATAATTACGGCTGAGATTAACAGCAAATAATCAGGAAATAAACACGGGTATCACAGTACTTTAAGAGGCCTTTTTTCTCATAGCGCGGGTGCACAGATACTGCGCTCACTGAGAATTCGTGACGAGCATCAAAGAATACACTAGAAGAGAATAATCAGACAAACATAATCAAAGCACGCAGAGAACGCACGCACGACTGGGATGAAGCAACATGGAAGTATAGAGGAGACCATGAGATGACCTGATCAACACAGCCCCCATTTGTGCGTGCGCCATTGCGCGTTGCAGTGCTGAGCGTCTCCAAACGTGCGTCAGCCCGCCATCTTTGAATATAAACAGTTCAAAGTAATGCAGCTAAAATTACAGGCTATAACAACGGGCATAAAACATGAGGAAACTACGCCCATGAATCACGAGCAAAAAAATCTCATCCAGGAGATTTACTGGTGGTCGTTTGAAGACGACTGTGGATATGAAAAATAGAGGGCGAGCATGACATGCTCCAGCAGCGGACGGACGTTTCACCGATGCAAGACGATGGACGCAATGCGACACACGCGTTCTCATGTCCATCGGCCAAATGCAGGGCAATTGGCCTTAATTAGCCTCAAACGGATCCTGGGTCGGTCTGGCTGGAGAACGACCTCGCTTAGGCGATTTATGGCATCTGTGAACGCATGAGGTTCGCCGCTTGTCCACGGGATGAAAGATAAAGACTGACTCTGTAATGCTGTCCACCTTACTGCAGTTGGCGAGTTCACAGCCTATTGCTGTGCTCCTGCGTGTAACTAACTGTACGTTGATGGACAAGTCGAGCCTTGCGCACTATTGGGTTTAACGCGTTGTGTTCAATACGTGCTCTAAAAGTAATTGAAGCAAATCGCATCGTCGGTAACTCGAAAAATAAATAGCGAGCTCAACAGTCAACAGAGACCGTCCATCTAGGGAGGGGTGTCGAATTGAACGATCGAAGGGAATGAATACATAGACATTCATTTCATCAACAAAATATTCGTCCAATGTGGCTTTCCTTTTGCTGAACTTCGTACTATTGCTGGTGATGAAGGGGAAGAAATCTGTTAGCAGAGCTACTTGATGACGTCCGAGTACTTCTTCCTCGATACACATACGCTTCAAGGAAACAGATCATCCGCTCCCAGCGCAAACTTTTGAATGGCACAGGCCAACCAAAACCTGGTTTTAGGCTTTTGGGTCCAACAGCGACCCTCTGCAGTCTGGGCTTAGTTTTTACTTGGTGTGATGAAGCTACCCGATTTCGAGCAAATTTGAGAAAAATGCGTCCAGAACTCAGAGGGCTAATGGTTCTTTCTAGGACGGATCTACCACACGTCCATCGGTTTAGCAGTTAGAACTGAACAGTCTCGAACACCAGAGCCCCTAAATGGGAAGGCAATCACAACGAATGAAGGACAAATACGAGGAGTTCAATCACCAAACCCGCTCGCCCTTGCGCTGGCAACTCTTCAAACAAAAATGACTAGCACGAAGCAAAGCTCATAAAACGACAATTAAGCCACTGAAATCGTCTGAGGGCAATCGGAAAAAATCCAAATAAAACAAATGACCTCGGAAATAACGATTTAAGGAAGGTACATCATTGATGATCCTCGTGTTAGTCATGACTTGAAGCGTATTGGCACGAAAAGCAATTTAAAATGTACGTGATAATAAAAGAAACATAATCGAGAGGGGTTGCCAAATTAGCGAGGGTTAAAATAGGTTAACAACCACCCATATCCAATGCAACAGTTACATCGGGTCGACGAAATCTCTTAAGACTGCCATGAGAAAACCCAATCGAGGAAGACTGTCACAACGATCGTATCTTGCTCAGCGGAATGAAGAGCTCGATTTCTTCGACACGGAAGGATCGTAGCGCAGTGAGTAGCGCGCTTTCATTTTATGTACATTGAAGACATTTTCGTTTTGCCACGGGCGCTCACTGAAGCTGGACGTGGTCACGGAGTGCTTCCTTTGGAGAAGGAATATTAAAACCCACATTTCGGACCGCACCCTGGGGCACTGTCAGTTACCATGAGACATTCAGTACCCAAGATACAGTGAGTCAACTTGATTGGAATGAAGTTTCTTACCTAACTCCAGTGTGGAAGTCGTGAGGGAGCACCATTAGCATCCATGTCCTTGGAATTACCAGAATAGCCTCTCCCCACCACCCTCAATGGCCGTAATCAAAGTAGATTCAACTCCTGCTAAGTGCAGGTTTACTTCTGAGGGTAACATGCAAGGACACCAAAGCGGTGCGGGCCCCCATTGCTAGGGGAATTGGAACTGGGTAACCACAGTGAGAATATGTCCCGATGTCGTTGGCCACACCCCTGTACTCGTGTGCCCTGTGGCTGTCAGGAAAGCAAACTCTCTTTGGATAGAAAATCATGACACAATACAGGATTTTTGACCTCAGCAATGATGTGTTCTTTCCCAATTCCTCTCATTGAAAACCAGTAGAAAATGGCCATAAATCCTATGAAAGTTGGCTTTTATAGCGTCCTTGTTAAATATTTATCACTGAAATTATACTGAAGGCCGGCAAATTTCAAAATGCGTTGACGTTTGTACAAAAGCAATGTCCTAGCATTGAAATTATGACTTCGTTTACCGGCGGAGGAACGGGAAATTATGGATCCAACCCAGGAACGAGACAGAAGTAAAATTTGTTGCAGGGTGCTATCAGCGCCACCATTTTGATAAGATGTTTTGCGGTGGAAAATCAACGCACCGCGTTGATCGAATAAGCACCTCTAAAAACCGAGTATCTTTAGCAATAAGACAAGTATGCGTAGCAATAATAAAACTATGCGGAACATTTAGAGAAGCATACGTAGCAAAAGAACGCGTAGGCGTGGTAGAATAACAAGAATGCGTAGTAGTAACATGAGGAAACGTGCGTAGTAATAGGACAAGCATGCGCAGTGGGCCAAGTATGCGAAGTTGACGGATTGTTATGAGGAGCCAGAATAGGTGCACCATAAGAATCTCGACGTGCGAGGCAGCAAAAGGGTACTGGACCAGGGTGCCGACCGCCAAGAACTTCAAACAGGAAGACCACGGAGGTGATGCGGCCATTGCCCGCCACGCCCCACGCCTCGCTCCCATCATCAGGACGGCACCAGGGAAACGAAGAGGAGTTGATAGCCAAGACGGCGGAGTTACGTTCGGGTCCCCGTTGAGCACGTTCGGGTCTCCGTTGAGCACGTTCGGGTCTTCATTGAGCACGTTCGGGTCTTCATTAAGCACGTTCGGGTCTTCATTGAGCACGTTCGGGTCTTCATTGAGCACGTTCGGGTCTTCATTGAGCACGTTCGGGTCTCCTACGTGCAGCCCAGACACCCGAGCAGGGCACAGACCGCGCGCTGCTCAAACGCAGAGTGCACATCGCAACCTTGCGTGCGCCACGAGCAGTATCTTCCGATTTAGCCCTTTACTTCACAATTTTGTGTTGACAAACGATTTTCGGGTAATCATGACAGACGGACTACATTATTCGAGGGAGCACCGACAGATGAGAAGATACCAGTCGTGCAGTTGAGGGTTAATGGGGCATTCCAGTAGCTGGCGTGGTGCGGGACCACCAAGTGCTTCTGTCGGACCATTCAAGTGATGATTTAATGGTCACGTACAGCGGAGGACCTGAGCATAACGTATGCGTCAGCGTACGTCCTCAAAATGAAAGATGGCACGCGAGAACAACGGTGATGCAGAGGCTACCCAACGACGCAAGTACAGTGCTGAGTGTAATGAATGTGACATGAGTGCAACACATGTGACAAGATTGTAACAAATGTGACAAGAGTGTAACAAATGTGACTTGAGCACAACACATGTGACACGAGTGTAACAAATGCGACATGAGTGTAACAAGTGCGACACGAGTGTAACAAATGCGACATGAGTGTAACAAATGTGACATGAGTGTAACAAATGCGACATGAGTGTAACAAATGTGACATGATTGTAACAAATGTGACATGAGTGCAACATATGTGACACGAGCGCAACAAATACGCCATGAGCTCGACAAATGCGACATGAGCGCAACAAATGCAACATGAGCGCAACAAATGCAACATGAGCGCAACAAATGCAACATGAGCGCAACAAATGCAACATGAGTGCAACAAATGCAACATGAGCGCAACCAATGCAACATGAGTGCAACAAATGCAACATGAGCGCAACCAATGCAACATGAGCGCAACCAATGCAACATGAGGTCGACAAATGCAACACAGCACCAAAATGCGCCAGCAGAATGCGCATAAGTGAGTAGGGCTGCGTGAGGGATGCAATGATAGAAACAGGGAGCAGGGCACCCCCTCCCCACACGAGGGGGACGGCCCCCTCCGTGTGTGTACTAATACAGCGAGAAAGATGCGTTGCCATGGCGACGGCGTCGAGCCATTTCTTCCTCCCTCAGGCACACGCACGCCCGCGTGGCGCGATGCTACGCCAACTATGTTCAAGAATTTATATCCAAGCTCATAACACCACCTGGATAAAGATACAGATAAGCTGTTTCGACCCTCGACTCCGCCCTGTACCACATCTGATATAGTTCCCCAAAATAGCATAGTCCTCCAGTCAATTCGAGCAATAATGGCTCGTGTTTAGCGGTAAAAAAATATTGGTGCAGCACATGGTTGAAATGTTGTTCGCTGGAATATCGTTGGGTGTTCCATAAAGGGCGCCGAATTTGAGCAGAATGCGTTCGGGATGAGAACGCGTTGCCTAATCGCAAGCCGCTCTACATAGGACGCACAGTGTAGTATTTTGGGGAATAAAACGAAGCCCACTTAAGGGAGTGAAATGAGATGGCAAAAATGATGAATGCATCTCCCTTCACACTTCTTCGAAATGCAGCTGTGTCGCCCAACCCAAATTCGGCGCTCTTTAGGGGACACTCTACAGTGTGACTCAAGTCCAACCTCTCGATTGATTAAAGCCACGTAAAGGGAGGTCTCAACTTAATTCGTTGTAGTCTCAGCACAACGGGGTGATCGCTGCAAGAATTGTACACAACATAACGCGGCCGAAATTAAACCGGGCTTTTCTATACTTCCCCATCTAAAAGCCATTGGGAAAACCAATTAATGTACAGAACGAGAGAATAACAGAGAGAAAGAAGGAAATAACAGTAAATGAAGCTTCGACTGAGTAGTCCATTTCTTACAGAATCATGAATTTGTAGTGGGTCTTATTCCACTTTTTAGTGAAATAGCGTTACATTGATAAGAACATCAATTATGCTCAACAGATGAAGCAAAACCAGCGTATATGCTTTGCCTGCCGCAAGGGTGATGAATGAGTGGAAGAAGTTGAATTAAAGAGCAATTTTTCAAGTTTTCGGAAGGACCATGAGGCGCGATCTGCATAGTACTTCCTAGTTATAACGAAAGAAAAACTAAATTTAACAGAAAATTCATCTTCATATCACACAGTCGCTACGCAAATAGAGCGCGAGGTGTAAATGCAATAACAAAAAAAAAGGTTAAAATGAAATTTTTTATTTCAATCGCAGTCTCGCACGCATATCAATCACGCGAGTAATGTCATCATGGAATCAACCTATCAAGAAGTCCCCCATTCTGGAACAGCTCGTCTAGCACACACCTGACAAACAGCAGAGTTTACATGAGAGTTTACACGGCGCAACTTGAGGGTTTACATTTACACAAGCAGCGGCAACTGCACAAAAGCAAATAAGAGAAAACAATCACTCATACACACGCTCGCTCAGGGCGAAGAGAAGGGGAACTGTGAAAACAATGAATGAAGGAACCAAGTCTAGAGACAATTGCACGACTCTCTGCGACCAAGACGGACACCGGAAATGTATTCAGTCACTGAGTGGCATTAAAATGAGACACATATTCGGACACAAACCACCTGGAATTTGAGATTTTCTATTTAACAGAATATGCATGGGCTGAAATCTTGACGAATGTGGGGTGGGAACATAGTTCATGAAATCTTTTTCAAAGATGCAAATAAAAAGCAAGATATTTTTTACCGTTCTCTATGGAAATAAAAACGAAAACTTCAGTGAATCAGCTACAACCACTTCGGATAGAAGGGTCAACATACTTCTAAATGAGCACACATGTGTGCTTGACTCGATTCAGATTATACTCGGTCATGATAAAATCATTTACAATTCAATCTCTGAATTTTCTCCAGACGTGTATTTGATACAATGTTTTACTAATAGGGAAATGTTTTTTTGACGTGAACACAATGTTTTTTGACGTGAACACAAGGTAATCACACTTACTATTATGAAAATAATATAATATAATAATACTTGTTATTATTATTATTGTTAATATTATTACAGTCATAGTGTAAGCTTCTCTATCAAAATGAAACGTGATCCAAAGTGAGCGAAAAGAGACCATTAGTATGGACTATACGTAGATAACGGGGAATTTATGCACAAGGCGTGTTCCCACACATGATTCCATGGGCGTAGAAACAACAAATTAAGAATAAGGAGAGAGAAAAGACAATGAAGAGACAGCGAAAAAGGTGTAAAATTTAAAGAAGCAAAATGGGCTGGACAGATAGAAGTCCCGAAGGCTTATCTGCAGCTGAGGTAACCTAACAGTGCCCTTGGACACGCTAGTCCACATAGCATACAGCATACGATAGACAAACCTAACCCTAATGCCTATCTTACGCCTCTTGAGCCGTAATTATCGACAAAAAAATGAGAATATGTACTATGTATTCGAAATCTAAATATGTATTGTGAATCAGTTGTTCTCTATTAAAAAATGTATACCTAGAAGCACATTTTCTTCCGTTACAAAGGATCCATTACACGAAATAGGAAACCAAGATCGAGCACACGATTGACGTGCAGGTACCTGCCTACACTACTGCTGCTGAGGTACATCTGGCTTTGGTCTACAATAGTAAATTCTAATGATTTGTTCATATCTTGGATACGAACTCAGTCTTGTTCATATCTTAGATACGAACTCAGTTTTGTCCATATCTTAGATACGAACTCAGAGTTTTGTTGATATCCTGGACATGAACTCAGAGTTTTGTTCATATTTTGAATACGAAATCAATCAATCTTGTTCACATCTTGGCTACGAATTCCTTCAGAATCATGTTCATATCTTGGATACAAATTCCCTCAGAATATTGTTCATACCTGGATACGAATTCCTTTGGAACCATGTTTATATCTTGGACACGAATTCCTTTGGAATCTTGTTCATATCTTGGATACGAATTCCTTCAGAATCTTGCTCGTATCTCGGATACGAATTCCTTCAGTCGTGTTCATACCTTGGATGCGAATGCCTTCAGTCGTGCTCATATCTCGGATAGGAATTCCTTGAGAGACGTAGAACTGCCGCCAGGCACATGGAGGCTGAGGTCGGAGGCAGCCACCAGAATCGATGGTCCGACAGAGGCGACAAAAATAGTGCCGGCAAATGTGGGGCCTGCCCTCCGAGCTCCGGCTGTCTGACGCTATGTCCTGGTACTACTCTACTTAGTCTGGGACATCACGCACTCTCTCTTGCCATCTCTCCCAGCGTACTGCTCTCTCTCCCTCGCTCCCTCTCTCAGTCGGGCACACTCCACGCTCTCACGGCACGCGCTTTCTTTCTCCGCCCGTTGCTGCTTGTCTCTCCTACTACACGCTATGAACGAAATGCTACCATATTTCACGATCGCTTCTCTACTTCCATATCTAAAATTAAGTAGATATATATATAATCCTTCTTCACTTGAAGTACCCATAACTTAATCTATTATCGAGGGTGTTTCCTGCTTCTCAATTCCCCTCGCTAAATTTGAACACTTCCTCGCTCAAATGAAAACACCATCGAGTCCGAGTTACCGCAGTCAGCCTCACCTGGTCGCGGCCCACTCACGTCACCACTGGCGGGAAGCGCTGAGCTGTACAGGGAGAGTAGCCGCATTTCTGCAAATCGCGCTTTATCCTCTGCCCCAGCAAAGACGAGTTAACTCATTTCTACTCAACCCAAATGAATTTACCGTTGTACACGTAAACTCGCAAACGTTCAATCTAAAAAAAATCCGACAGTTTAGTCGTCCTCCTGAATCTCTCTTGGTACACGCGACTATTCCCAAGCGCATTAGTGCATCAGCAAATAAAGTCGTCACAAAATTGTGCGTTTCAGCCAATGACGCTGAATATTAATAGCCCAGTGTTGCTTGCTTGGTCCGTCCGTCTCTCTGTCACGCTCTTAAGGATTTAGATAGGAGAAATTTTCCAGGTTTGTATTCCTAATTATCAGCGAGACTGTCAGAGAAGGCAGTCCGTATCAGTGATACTACAAATTAAATTTCATGTCAGATTTACCATAAATTAGAGGGCATCTTAAGAATGTAATATCATTTATGTCGCTATTTTTGGCGCGGCACATCTACTAGCTTTTCCATAATCTGTATTTTCAAAATCTGCTGTATATTCATTCTCTTCTTCCACTCTTAGTCCTTACATTCAACCTAATTCTTCCACGACACCAGACGATACTCTGTTTCATTTCAAGTTCTACACATGTGTTCCATCTCATACACCTCACCGCAGCTCCACTCACAGATTCTATTCTCTATACGAGTAAATCATCCTCGCACAACGCACTATACCTATATGTACTCCACCTTGACATTTTATTTTCATCACCTGCTAAAGATCTCTCCGCCCTTTCATACCTGGCACTTCTACCTCCTACAGAGTACCTAGGCTCTCAACATTCGCCACATCCTCTCTCTCCCCAGTTCTCAACACTCTCGCCACATTCTCTCTTTCTGTCTACGCGCCAAACATTCATTACCGTTTCCTCAAGTCTTCCACTCTAAACACACCAGCCACGACCCACTGCCCTCTCAGAACTGTACTGCCGTGCGTGTACTTGCTTCAATCGCTGACAACAAGAAATGAAAGCAGACGAATTGATCCAGCAACAGGACAATAAGTCCGTTTACGCAGTGCCCCAAGGCTGTAATGGCTCCCAAGTAATTAGGCTGCGGCAGTCAGCGTCTCAGAGCGACGGTAGCTCCCACCAGCGAAGCACAGCACACAACGTGGAAGAGAAGCGTCCATCAATCTAGCTAGCATCGAAGCCCACCTCGCATGCATGACTTGGATGTTTCTACGCTGCTTTGACGTGCATACAACATTCGTGCGCTGAAATTCTAAAGTCAGTAATGCCAGAAAAAAAAAGCGCGGATTTACTTCGATTGCGAGAGGACGTGGAAATTCGGAAAAACACACCAAAAATTTTTACGTAACTAAAGCTTCTTGTTAATTTAAGTTGACCAAGGCACCAGTATCTGGTCTCGACAGGAACGTGGGAGCAGTAGAGACTACCGCGCGAACTGGACCAGGCTCGCCGAGGCGTTGGGAACTCCCGAGCGTTCAGTTCAGACGCAACCAACATCGCGCGAAACATGAACTAACCTCGGGAACGTGAGGTTCATCAATGACATCAAGTAATTTGTATTGAAAACAATTCAATAAACCAAGGAAATGACCTAGAAACCAAGGTAATGACCTGGAAACCATGGTAATGACTTAAATACAGGAAATTCGGGACAATAAAGCAAGGAATATGGGGGTGGCATGTCAGGCGGGCCTAAAGGGCAATGATACCAGGCTAATGAGAGCTGGTGCGGCGCTACGAGGCACAGGTCTGATGGTCTCCGGCCGTCCTCGTGGTACGTGCATCTCGTCTCCTATGAGCAGATAGCTTTTGTGCACGTACGCTAAATTGTGTGGTGTACGTACACAAAATTGTGAGGTGTACGTACGCAAAATTGTGTGGTGTACGTACGCAAAATTGTGTGGTATACGTACGCAAAATTGTGTGGTGTACGTACGCAAAATTGTGTGGTGTATGCACACAAAATTGTGTGATGTACGTACACAAAATTGTGTGGTGTATGCACACAAAATTGTGTGCTGTATGTATACAAAATTGTATGGTGTATTGATACAAAATTGTATGGTGTATTGATACAAAATTGTGCGGTGTATTGATACAAAATTGTGTGGTGTATGTACACAAAATTGTGTGGTGTGTGTACACAAAATTCTGTGCTGTATGTATAGAAAATTGTGTGGTGAATTTGTACAAGCTTGCGTTGTGCATTGATACAAAATTATGTGGTGATGTGCACAAAATTTCGTGTACATACACCACGAGTTTGTGCGCCTGTTATTTGTAGGTCGGTTTTGTACGTTTTATGGTTAAAATATCATGAAATTTAACACAAAGACGCGACAGGAATCAGAAAAAGAGGCAAAAAGTAAGAAGAGGCGTTTTCATTTTCAGGTCTTTTGTAAACAGAAAATAAAGTCCTCCTGGCGACGCGCTGAGTGAAGGTGCACTGTGAGAACTGCGCCCAATGTATCAAGTGTGCCGTATGTGTCAAGTGTGCCGTATGTGTCAAGTGTGCCGTGTGTGAGTGAATGTGTCAAGTGTTCCGTGCGCGTCAAGTGAGTGAATGTATCAAGTGTGCCACTGCACATGTCATGAATGTTAACCTGATGTGTACGATTAAGTTAAACAGCACGAATGTTTATGTTGGTACGTATGTTAACACACAGCATGAGCGTTATGTTGAAATACAAGTTAAAACAACATGAATGTTACGTTGATTGGTACGGTGTAACAGCGTGAGAGTTATGTCGAAATGCATGATACAACAGCACGAGTGCTTTGCTAATATGCATATAATAACAAAACACCAATGTTATGTTGATGTGCATCTCACTCATAACAGCATAAACATATCGTAGATATGCATGTAATAGCTCGAATAAAATGCCGATCTGCACGGTATAACAACATGAATGTTTTGCAAATAAGCATGTGGAAACAGCATGAATGTTCTGTTGATATGAAAGTGATAACAGGATGAATTTATGTAGACTTATTCCACCGAATGAGTAAGGTTGATATGCAACAATGCACGTTACAACAGGACGAAAGCTCTGTTGACAGGCGTGCTGGCACCAAGCGTCGCGGCGGGCATGCACACGGCAACACAGCGTGGGGGCCTCAGCACTCCGCCAGACGGCCACGCCCCGCTGTCCTGGGATGATATTCCACCTGACAACAAAGGCTCCACAGCGGCAACATCAGACGCGGAGTGACAGCTCCAATACCCTCCCCTGTAAGCGCAGCGCCTGGAACAGACATGCACGGCGCCCCCTCCCCCCCTTGCTAGGGATTGAAGTGCCCCGCGAGGCTGAAATTGGGAGGCGATAGGAGCAATTACGCGATTACCATAATGACGCGGAAGCGACTTTTTAAAAGAGACCGTCGGTCGCCCGGGCCCGGACAGATTAGAGGCCCCGCCACTGCCCCCGGTAGGAAAATTGCGCGCAGCTGCTGATGAAATCCGCGGTGTGGTCACCGCTCGCTGCTTTGATGTCAGGCGGCGCGCACGGCACTGACCGCTGAGGGGGATGGGGGGTGCAGGTGTACTCGTGGGGTGTGGGCAGGTGTGCAGGTGAGTTGCCAAACTGCTCAGACCGAGTGCGCGTATGCGCAGAGGTCGTACATTGAGCAAACGAAGACGCAACGAAATCAATCACCTCCAAGGACTTCACGTCAAAACTCCAGAAGTTCTGAAGACACAAGTGACTTTCAGCGAGGCTATGAGGTCCGGCATAGGATTTGAGTAGAGACCCAAGAACGGGTCAAAAGAGTTGCTCCTGTCACCAAATTCTGTTCTTTTAGTGAAAATTTTAGCGTGTGCTCCAAAGAATCGAGTCATTCTCTGCGTACACACTTTAAAACTAAATCCAAGCGAAGTCGTATTTGTTTCGCCCGCCAAGGCGTTCCGACGGAAGAGCTGGGAGCGCAACACGCCTATTTTATTGGCCATCTCGACAGGCCCCTGCGCGCCACACTGCGGTGGGCAACCAAGTTGGCTCGCCACTCGAACCCATCATAAAACTTTCCAGCTGCACTTCGGAAGAAACTCAGGAATTGCTGAAATCGTCGCTTAGAAGTGCTCGAGCATCGGGTCAAGCTATACTAATGATGCTGGAAGATCAACGCGAAATGAGTCTCGCAACATGTAAAGCTATTCGCTCTAGGTTCACGAGTAAAAATAAAAGGTCTAGAAGTTAGTTAACAGTTATGTAGTAACGGAGCGGTATTTGGCGATTAATTTTTAGCCTTAATTTCACCCTCACAGCTTGTAGGCCGCCGGCAACTCGGGACGCGAGGTCCAAAGAAGCGAAAATAAAAACTTTCGATCCCGAAATGACTTTTTCATAATAGAAAAAATTGATACAACTTACCAATGCAATTAAATCCTCCAAGGCCTACAAGAATTCCAACATTGGCTGAACAATACGAAATTATCTTTAAAATATGAAAAATATAAAAGCTCGAACATCACCGAAAAATCTAAAAAAAATTGCGAGGCCTGAATTTTCAAAGAACCGAAAGTATTACCTTCAAGCACTTTAACTCACCAAAGAACGATGCATTTGAAGCTAGAGCCCGCGCAATCTACTGCAAATCTCTGAGACCACTTACTTGGAAACGACGGGCGCCTGAGGAGCGGTAGCTGCCCACCACTCACAATGATAACCTCTACTTCTGCAGGGCGAGCGAACAATTGTAAACTTAACCTTCATACAGGGGGTCCACTGAAAGAGTAACCTCTGGTGGCTAAACTGTAAGTATTAAACTAAAATTAAATTGAAACTATTTCAAACATACCCCTCATGCAGAGTGTCCGCTAAAACGTAGCCCCTGGTAGCTAAGATAATAAATAAGTCGTATCTCAGCTAAAATACTTGCTTAGTATTTAGGCAGCCAGGGCTACCTTTTTGATAGACGCGCTGAGACACAAAACTGGTCGAAAGCAAGCAGTTGCGAGCATAACTTTAAAAATAGACGAGATATCTATGTTACGAAATGAAAATTAGCAAAGCACCCTTCCATGTCAGGCTCGTTTCACCCTTTTACTCCAATTAAGACAAAGGCACTGAATTTGAGGGCAATTTAACATTCAATCGAGACAAATGGACTCATGAACGCTACACGAGTAAATAATAAGAACACAACGAGGTAACCAAATAGAAACTGAAGCTGACCTTCGCCTCCTTCTTCCAGACGCGCTCCCTGCTGACCAGCTCGTCCTGGAGCTGAGTTACGAGCTGCTTCGCCTCGTCCCGCTCCCGCTGCAGCTCTCCAGCGCCCGACTGCTGACTCTCCGTCTGCTTCCTCAGCTCTGTCAGCGCCGCCGTCAGCTCGATCGTCCTGGGAACCTCGGAATAAGTTCGGGCACCACACCCTAGGCCACACTGAAGTGCTGCCTGTTTTAGACACATCGTGTTTAACATTTCTTCTCAAGGACAATTTCCCCACACCAACACAGGCATTAATGACCTTCATTCCATTGACACACATGGCAGGATTCTAATACAAGCTCCTAACGTACGACGCACACATGCGCCAAATCGTTACGGTCGATACGGATTTCAAAACTCGCTTTCACAAGAATGCTGCTAGTGCTTTGGCACGAGCTCAAAGCTTCATTGCACACACACACAAGACAGCAGCAAGTGTCCCTGCAAAGCTAAATGCATCCACCTCGCGAAAACAATTCGGTCGGAAGTTTTAAGTCTCTTACCACCGCCCCTATCAACCCCAACCGGTTCCAGAATAGAGGGTATACCAGCACTCTGTAGTACCCTCAGAATCACATCATTCAGAGCCGAGTGCCGTGGGTGCCTACCAGCGCTGAATCAGCATAGAGACCGTGCAAACCTCTAGCATCCATCTCTCGACCACAGCGGCATGGATGGGGCTCACAGACCACATCTCTCACCCGCAGTGCTACAATCCGGGATGATTCAGGGTCCAGTTGAGTCCCAAAAACAGGAAAGGGTAAAGCATGTAACCAAACTCCGCTCTCTCGGCAGGCCGCCGCCATAAGACGAGCCCTAGATATTTAGTCCGCTCCTTCCAAAAGCCTAGCCGCAGCAACCTCAGAATGAGGACTATCCCAGGTCCTCTGACGACTTCTACCCGCACCTTCCGGCAGGGCTATTCCGGCATTCCTCACACACCACGTTTCCAAAACTATCCTCAACCCACCATCCCCGGCCAGTCGTACACGAAGTAAAATTGCATCAACC